>VMDO01009584.1:0-76443 GCA_007922755.1 Pedetes capensis | reverse complement strand
CACACACACACACACACACACATTTTTAATCCCTGTCACAAATAATCCCCTTTCCGCCTACATGAAACCAACATGTAAAAACACCCATCGCATCCTGTTTTTGTCAGGTTCTTTAATCTGCGCTTCGAGTCACTGCAGGTTATGAAATGGGACGAATATGAGTAAACAGTCTAGTAACAGTCAATGCAAACTGCACGTGTTGTGTCTGGGTCACTGGTAACTGACATTGATATGGCTAGGGCGCTCTCGCTGCTGCTCCTCGCCTTCCTGCTCCCTGGCCCACCTTCTACCTCGGTGATGGGGCTTTCCCACCCCCCCTTTCCCCGCCTCTTCCTCTCCCTGATTTATTTTCTGCTTTTCTACTTTCTCTCCCGGTCTCCCGCGCTCTCTCTCTCTCTCTCTTTCCCTATCCTCGCCGGGTCCCCCTTTTTCCCGGGCGCTAGCTGCCTCCCTCCCCCTACCCCGCTGCTCACTCATTCACCTCCCACCCCTGTCTCTCCACAGCTGGGAATTGCTGGCTGCGCCAAGCGAAAAACGGCCGCTGCCAGGTCCTGTACAAGACAGAACTAAGCAAGGAGGAGTGCTGCAGCACCGGACGCCTGAGCACCTCGTGGACCGAGGAGGACGTGAATGACAAGACTCTATTCAAGTGGATGATCTTCAACGGGGGCGCCCCCAACTGCATCCCATGTAAAGGTAGGACTCTTCCTCCCTAACTTGCAGGCCCTCAGTAGAGGGCGTCTTGCTCTCAGCTTTCCCACTAACCAGCTGGGCCTTGGGGCTGGGAGAGCTTTATTGATGGGTTCCCCCGCTTTCCGCAATCCCTAGTTAGCTAGGCTGAATCCACCCTGTTACACTTCATACGCAAAACAAGGTCCACAGATATCTCTGGACTTTTTAGTTGAATGTGGTGGTCAAACTAGCCAACCTACAGAGTTTGAGAGAGATTTGGGTATGGGCTGCAGGTCACACACACACCCTCTTCACTGCCTTCCAATCTTTAAAAAGAGAGCCTGGGCCCTTCAGCACAAACTCAGGGCTGCCTGATTGCGCAAGGCACCCAAAGCCCTCCTGGCTAATTTGCTGCTGGGCTGGCCCTGGTTTCAATCCATGCCTCTTTCTGACTCCTAGAAACATGTGAGAACGTGGACTGTGGACCTGGGAAAAAATGCCGAATGAACAAGAAGAACAAACCACGCTGCGTCTGTGCCCCAGATTGTTCCAACATCACCTGGAAGGGTCCAGTATGCGGGATGGATGGGAAAACCTACCGCAATGAATGTGCACTCCTCAAAGCCAGATGTAAAGAGCAGCCAGAACTGGAAGTCCAGTACCAGGGCAAATGTAAAAGTAGGTCCCACTCTTGAGCAAGACTCCAACTCTCTCTTCCAGCTTTGTACCTTAAGTAGACCCCTTGGCAAGATGTTGGGGGATTCCATAGTCCACAGTTGTTGTTGTTGTTGTTGTTAGGTGCCGTCGAGTCAGTATCCGACTCATAGCGACCCTCATAGGGTTTTCAATGGCTCAGTGCTTCGGGATTGCCTTGGGAGTGGATTGCCAGGCCCTTCTCCCATTTTTGCAGTGCTGGGAATTGAACTCGGGGCCTCAGAGACTGCAGCGCAGCACTCTACCCACTGAGCTAAATCCCAGCCCAACAGTATATGCCTAATAATAATAAAAACAGTGATACCAAATACCCCCTTTCTAACGTCTAAAGAACGGGCTGGGATTTAGCTCAGATGATAGAGCTCTGTTCTGCAGTCTCTGAGGTCCTGAGTTCAATTCCCAGCACCGCACAATGGGAGGAGGACATGGCAACCCACTCCCAAGGCAATCCCGAAACAGTCAGCCATTGGAAAACCCTGAGGGTTGCTATGAGTCGGACTCCACTCGAGGGCACCTAACAACAACAACAACTTCTAAAGAGTCATTAAGAGTACTAAAGGAACCAACCTAGAGGCATAGATTTTCTTCTGAAAACTACCAGGCTTTGGAATTGCCTTTTGAAATTTGGGTGCTTTACATTCAGAATTTCATTAATATAAAATGCTTATATCCTAAGGAGCAGAAGGTACCCACTGATGTATTTCCCTCTTTTTTTCAGAGACCTGCCGGGATGTTTTCTGTCCAGGCAGCTCTACATGTGTGGTGGACCAGACCAATAATGCCTACTGTGTGACCTGTAATCGGATTTGCCCGGAGCCCACCTCCTCTGAGCAATATCTCTGTGGGAATGATGGAGTAACCTACTCCAGTTCCTGCCACCTAAGAAAGGCCACCTGCTTACTGGGCAGATCGATTGGAGTAGCCTATGAGGGAAAGTGTATCAGTAGGTATTCTAGATTGAGGAAGGTCTAAAAAATAAACAATCAAAAACACTAGTTCTAATATTAAAAATTGTGAGGTTAACCAATGAATAAAGCCAAGACCTCCAAAATACATAGTATCACCAGAGAGAGAGGTGTTCTCCAGTTTGGGTAAGGTGCTGTGACCGCAACATTCTTCGTAGAAACTTCTGGAAGCATTGTCTTCTGGAAGCATTGACATACAAGTGCTAGCAAGAGGCAGGAAACAATGTTTCATCTTAGAAAACTTAGAACTCACACAATTTTACACTTTTTTTTAAAGTGCCAGACTTGCTGGAAGCAAAAAATAATTACTTAACAGTTCCTAAAATCTGTTATCAAATTCCAGTAATTGATGGAATACTTTCTTTTTTAAAAGAACACACTTGTAGGAAATAATCAGATGTATATTTAACTGAAGGATACAGTGAGATCCTGTTCCAGAAAATATTATTGTCATGCACTACTGTACTATGTAAAAAAAACATGGTATGTGCACATGTGTACGTGCTTGAGTGTTTAATTGTCAAGCATTTTTATATAACATTTATATTACCCTCATTAGGAAGTAATAAAATATAAATTATGTGTTTATCTTTATTAACCCTTAACTGGTATCATGGGGTCAAAAGAGACCCCTGGCGGTGCTAGACATGAGGGATTGTAACACTTTCCTAAGTGCAGATATCTGTATCCTGAGAACATACGTAACCCCAGAAGTAAGATACCAGTTAACAGTTAATAGGGAACTAGAGGAAAGGAGAAAAGGGGGAAATGGGGCAGTTTACTCATCACAGATGTATTATATCCTAGAAGCAAAGTCCTGTGAAGATATCCAGTGCAGTGGTGGAAAAAAATGTTTATGGGATTTCAAGGTTGGCAGAGGCCGGTGTTCCTTCTGTGATGAGCTGTGCCCTGACAGTAAGTCGGACGAGGCTGTCTGTGCCAGTGACAATGCCACTTATGCCAGCGAGTGTGCCATGAAGGAAGCTGCCTGCTCCTCAGGTGTGCTGCTGGAAGTAAAGCACTCCGGATCTTGCAACTGTAAGTGTGACTTTTAACCTTGCTGCAATTTAAGGCTTTCCCAGACTAGTCCTAGGGAATGGACACTTAAAAAGCACGCAGACCTCCCCACGTAAGCCCATTTCTGTTTAAGTTAGGTAGCTGCTAAATTTCACCAGCAATTCAGTGATCCACAGAAAAACTCTCTGCAATGTTTCCGAGCTTTTTGGACTTACCTGGTGATCATCCGTTGAGTTGCCTCTGAAAACCTATTTCGAGAATATCCTTCACTCTTTAGCTTTAGTAGTATGCTTTGCCGTTTTATTAACCCTTGAATCTAAACTAACTGCTTCAAAAGTTTCTTTTTTCAAAGACAGCTTCATATTATCACACATTGGCTGCTGCTTTTCGCAGTTGCCTCTACTAACTGAATTAGGACCCAAAGCAGTTATACCCAGAACACAAGAGCGCTTTTTATCTAATTTCAGGAATCTGCCCGTAAAACCTGAGCCATTGATTCTTCAGAACTTTCTGCAGTTTTTGACATCATAGATTATGTTTTTTTACAAAAAAAAAATTTAAACTCATTACATAACAGCAGATGCAAAAAAAAAAAAAAAAAAAGCATCACACTGCAAGTCACATAAAATGCAACGCTGTAATATGGCTGTATCAGAGGGCTTTGAAAACATTCACTGAGCTGCTTCTGCGCTGTTGTTGTCCATATTTAAACAACAGCTCCCCTGTATTCCCCCATCTAGCCATTTCGGAAGATACCGAGGAAGAGGAAGAAGATGAAGACCAGGACTACAGCTTTCCTATATCTTCCATTCTAGAGTGGTAAACCCTCCACCAGTGTTCAATGTTGACATAGCCTTTGGGCAAAAAAAAAAAAAAAAAAAAAAAAAAAAAAAAAAAAAAAAAAAAAAAAAAAAAAAAAAAAAAAAAAAAAAAAAAAAAGAAAAAAGAAAAAAAAAGAAAGAAAAAAAGAAAAAGAAAAAAAAAGAAATGAAAAGAAAATATATTGTCCATACTGTAAATAAGTGTATGCTTATTTATTTGGGGGGAAAACTATACATTAAAGGACCTTTGTCCTAAAGCTCTCTCCCAAGCCACCTTGTTACTCATTGGGCACGGAGAGGCAGTCATTGTGAGGTCTACTGGATGAGGCCCATAGTTGAGACTTGTAGACATTTATTTATACTGTGTCATGTTTTATAATTTATACATAAAATGTCTGGTTGACTGTATACCTTGTTTTTGAAGAAATTTATTCGTGAAAGGAAGAGCAGTTGTTATTTATTGTGAGGTCTCTTGCTTGTAAAGTAAAAGCTTTTTTTCCCCCTTGTAAACCATTTAAGTCCATTCCTAACTATCCACTCACTCATCTGTCTCCCTTCATTTCACTGTTGTCAGACTCTTTTTTAATCTTAACAAACTTGCATGTCGGTTTCTGTCATGTTTATTTATTGGATTCTCTGCTGCCTGGTCTGTACATACATGATCCCTCGGGTTTTGTTTACAAGGAATCTTGACTGACCAAAAGGCATTATAACTCTGACTCAAATACAAGGTACAGAGGGTATGCATCTTTGAGGAAACTCCTACTTCAGTTCTCTTATTCTGATGAAATTGTGAGAGAGAAAGTGAGACCAATGTTAGAATTCCAGTAATATACTTTGAAGATCCAAAGAAATGGGATGATGTGGGTGTGAGGACACTAAAGGAAGGCAAAGGCTATATATTCAATCTTCTATTAGGTGTTTCCTTTAAGCTAGTCAGCTGTACCTTTTCACCTAGTTCTTTTTCAACCAATGTGTCACTAAAAGTTCTATCAAAGCTTTATCAGTTCAAGTTTCTTGCTTTTCATAATACTTTTTTCTGATGCAATTTTATATTTTCAAACATGGCAAGTTAAATATAAATTCATTTAAATATATAGTTTTGTACTTTTCTACCATGTAAATGTGCAATGTACATAAAAGTTATAATGTGTATTTGTAAATAAATGATGAGTGAAAAAATAAAAAAACTTTAAAAAGCCAATGGTCTGAATTCCTGTTGATGCAAAAGAAGTTGTTTGGGCTTTTGAGTAAACCTGTATATGATACATTTGCTGAGGGATACAGTTACCACTGAAATTAAGTGGCCAGGGAAATAGAAGCTCCAAAGTGAGGTAAATTACAAATCAGCTCAGTGGAGCTTAAAAGATAAAGGAATCTGAGATCCCTTTTGCAAGAGTGACATGTATGTGTCACTAGCCACAGAAGGAACAGACTACAGACGTGGGTTCCTCCCTGCAACATGTTCTTGTTAGATGCCCACTAGTCACATCAGACTCTTTGCAAAACTATATACATATTCATAGGGTTTTCAATGGCTGATTATTTTAGGATGGTTTCAGGAGTGGGCTACCATGTCCTCTCATTTTTGCAGTGCTGAGGATCGAACTCAGAGAATGCAGAGCAGCACTCTACCTACTGAGCTAAACCCCAGACCCCCTGCAACATACCAAGCCTCAAGTTTCTCTTAAAATCCCATTTTATTGACCCTCCTGGCTTTGTTGTCACAGCCACTCTCCCTCACACACACACCTATATCCTACTGTCCTCATCTAAATAAAAAAGCTTTTAAAAAGCAGGATACAGTACAAGGAAAAGTGAAAATAGGTGGCTACTATTTGACTAGCTCTTACTAAACATTAGAATGTCAACTATGGGAATGGGCCTGTTAATATTGAAATTCTAGAGATTTGGTGACATGAGGATGAGAGTGGAGGTGATTTTCATGATTTCCATGAGTTTCAAATAAGGAAATTCTGAAGTAGGAGAAAGCCTGGAAATATTTTACAGTGTATGTTATACATTAGTAGAGCCTGGGAATGGCATTCAAAGCATCAATCAGTGGACATTTCTTGCTACAAACTCAAAACCTAAGTATATTAAAAATATTTTCAAACATCTAAATGTGAAAACTCAAGGAACAGGGCAGGGAGGGATAGAGCACAGAAGAGTCAATACTACCAACACTGCTAAGCATAAAAGTTCGTTCTTTCAAAGATCATGATCTAAGTTCTTTTTTAAAGTTTATCTGTTTTGTGAAAATCCTCTTTTGTATGAATAATTACTAAAAATTACCATCCGAGATTACTGGCTCTCAACTAGTCACCAAATGAGAAGTTTGGGGGAGGTAGAGGTATGCAGTTTATCTAATGGTTAGGAGCCCATAGGGTTTTGTGACTTTCAGCCCTGCCATCCCAGAGAAAAGGGGAAAGGAGGTACAGAAAACAAACAGGCTGTCTTTAACCACAGAAGAAAAGAGTATTAACTTCTCCAAGGCAGATGAACTGCTGGTTTGCCACTAGGGAGGGGATCTCAGGAAAGGAAAGAGGGTCAGGCAGATATGGTTTCACAGCCCTTCTTCAAGTTGATTTGTTGCTTTGTCCTGAGACACTACACATGCTTTAAAGCTGCCATTGACGATCAGAGTAAAACCATCAAATTTAACAGACACCGATGTGTGTCTTGGCAAGCAGGAGTGATAAAATTAACAGCTTGCCTTTTAAGCAACACCCAGATTATTTATTTAAAATTTTATTCCATATTTGTCAGCATCAATCATTCCTGTTAAACACCAGTGTCTTATTTTCCTTCTTTACTTTTCCAGTCACCCTGCATTATTTTAATTAGTACCCCAAAACTTCAGAAATATCATCTAGACAAGTGCTCTACCATTAAGCTCTATCCCAGCCCCAGAAATTTCTTTTAAAATTAAAGTTAAGTTAGTATCATTAGATTGTTGTTAGAATTTCAACTATTAGACTCAAAAAGGTCTAATTCATTCATATGTATGTTAGTAAATTCCACATAGTTGCTAGTAACTAATTTTAATTAGTATGAGTACATCCTAGTCATTAGAAATTGAAAAATATAAAGCAATACTGAAAAATCAATAAAAAGACTAATATCATCAGATGTGAGGCTAAATTAAGATGGTTGTTTACTATATGGAATATAGTTCTTCAAGTATAGCAAAAATAAAATCTGGTATAATTAAAAATCATCCTCATACAGGACAGCTAAATGCAGTACCTAACCCTAAACTTGAATCCTGTACCTCAGGGGGAAATGCAATAAATAACAACATTGAGCTAACTGGCAAAATCAGATAGTGTCCAAAGATTAAAGTATTGTACCAATGTTAAATTTGCCAAAATTGATTACTATATTGGAGTTATGTAAAAGAACAGTCCTAGAATCAGAAAGCACCTACGGAAGTGTTTAAAAGAAAAGATCAAAATGTGTTTAATTTATCCTTAAATGATTTGAAAAGAAAAATAGGTTTTGTCATACTTTTCATATGCACAGTATTCAAAGACAGTGCAAAAATGAAGTATGGTAACAATAGGTGGATTTCAGTAAAAGATCTATGAGTATTTTTAGCATTGTCTTTTTTTTTTTTTTTTTGCAACTTTCCTATAAGTTTGAAAATACATCCAAAGAAAAAGTTAAACATTTGTTAAAATCATGCTCAAGAAGAAGTACACAGCAGACTGCTTCTCCTCATTCTTTAGGGAAGTGAGTGAAGCACAGTGTCATTTAGAAATTTATGTCATATGACAGAAAACCAGAAAAATAATTCCAATAAGTTTAGCAAGTCTACTAAGAGAATAAAAATTGGTCATGATAGAATTCCTGACAACTAAACCATACCCAAACTGAGAAAAACCTTTTTCTTTTCTGAAATCATCTTAAAATTTAGAGTGATTAAAACTCTCTAAACACTCTTATTCTCCACACCACCTGTTATATATCATTTGACAAGTCATTTAACCTCTGTTGGTCTCAGTTTCTTCATCTGTGTAATCAGAATAATGGAAGTGCCTCCCTCATAATGTCCTTCTGAGAACTAAAAAATATAAGGTGTCCAAAATGTTTATTTCAGTGCCTGGCACATAAAAAGTCAGTAAACAGTGAATAAGGAAAACAAGAGAAGAATTGATGCTTTCGAATTATGATGGTGGAGACAAATATTGAATATACCATGAACTGCCAAAAAAGTCAACAGATCCATCCTAGAAGAAGTGCAACCGGAGTGCTCCTTGGAAGCCACTAGACTTCCAAGGATGGCTAGACTGCGTCTTACATATTTTGGACATGTTATCAGGAAAGACCAATCCCTGGAGAAGGACATCATTGTTTTGGAGGGTGGCAGGTCAGAGAAAAAAAAGGAAGACCCTCTACTAGATAAATTGACACAGTGACTAAAACAATGGACTTAAGTATAAAAAGGATTGTACGCATGGCACAGTGTCAGGTAGTGTTTCATTTTGTTGTACCTAGGGTTTCTATGAGCCGGACATGACTCCACACATGTAAAAACAACAAAACAAATATTACCATAATTGTATTAGTTAACAAAAAAAAGGTGGTATTTATAACTCATCAATCAGTCCTACCTTGAAAATGCAATGAATGAGAAATGATACCAGTTGAGACCAGGCATGTAAGTAACTTCTAAAACACAAGGTAAATATAATTTTAAAGTGCTTTAGCCATGTTACTATTTAACAGAACTTCACAAAGTTCTAGGTGCTATAATAAAAGTGTACAGCTCAAAAAACACTTAGATATATGCTTTCCCATAGAAATTTAGAAAAAAATTCATTTACCCACCAACATTCCTAATCCACAAAATGTGCATTTTATTCTTTCATGGTAGTAAAATAAATCAATCTTCTTTAGTTTTGATACAAATTTCTACAAAAGGACTATATATATCCTTAAAGTTAGTAGTAAGGTAAACTATTTGCAAATTATTGTGTCCTAATATAAATTGTGCTGTTACCAGATTTAAGAGATGCCTTTTATTTAATGAATAAACGTCTTTATTAAAGAAGATTTTTCAAAATGGGTCCTAAGATTGACACATTTCATCCTTCCCATTCCACTTTCCATTCAGAGCACCGCACTTTCCTTCTTCAGCCAAAAGTTGTTATGTAAATAGACTCCAGGCATGCACGCCCTACACAGTCAGCAGACCTGCCCAGACATGTCCAAATCCCAGCTTCTATTTTGCTGGAATCCCCCGTGAGTACTGGATGGTACTGGGGTTTGCCATGCTTGGACCTCAGATATCTTGGCTGGTACCATCAAGATTCCTGTGGCAGAGTCCTTCAGACACTTAAAAACATATTCTCTGGATTAGACCAAATGTAGTCCTGGCAGAGTGGTAATTTGTCATTTTTCTATTTTAAGAATATGGCCAAGGAACCAGCTGGCAAGGTTGGGAGCCAGATATACTCCCACCAAACTTCTCTTCTTTTCATTCCCCAAGGACTCAGGTCTCTGGAAACAGAGTATAAGATTTTTTTTTCCAGAATCTTGGGCCCTAGCAAGAAATTAAAGATAAAAGTTATAATCCTAGTGAGGAAGAGGAGTTCTACACTCATTTCAATCCCCCCCAAAAAATATGTTAATAGATATCTTTCCCAGTACCAAAACAATCACTGAGATTGTTTCAAGGCCATGATATATAACCCATAAGTAGTAATGCCAGTGAAAGACCAAAGTAAAGACCAGTCTCCACAGTTTTTTATTATTTCTATGAGCTCAATGCTCAATGATGGCAGGTAACAGAGGGAGGGATTGGATTACTCAAAAGGCAGCAACACCTGGAACTCATAAGGTAGAGTCTTCTGTAGGATCAGTGCCCCAGGAAAAATCATCACAATGGACTTAGGACAACTTACACATTGGGCATATAGAACTAGGACCTAGTCAATAAAATCCCCAAATATAAACATGGTGTAGTCCCCGGGCCAGCTGTACCAGCAAGGCAGGGAACTTGTTAGAAACAGAAGTTCTTGAGCACTACCTCTGAACTACTGAACCAGATTCACTGAGGGCAGCCTCCAAGCATCTGTGTTTAAACAAACCCTCCAGGTAATTCTAATGCAAGGCAAAGTTTGAGAACTACTTGCCTAGAATCATTTCAAGCCCTCTCAGTGAGACTCAGCTACGTGATATTCCTAAGGCAGCCACTATCCCCAGGGTTAAGTCTCTGGTAGAGACCTAGGAAGCTTAATCTAAAGATATACTTTATGTATCTCTCTTGGTTCCCACTCTCCTTCCTGGTATTGATAGGAAGGTTAGCTTAGGCATTAGCAGGTGATATGAAAGAAAAGGGAATTGAAAATTGCTCCTGCCTTTCCACCATGATGAAGAAGCCATGTGAGTCTCTGAGGACATTGGAAGGACACTTTCAAATGGGTCCTACCCCCATCCAAGCCATTGAGCCATTTACAGAACAAACTCCCTAGGCCCATGTCCCCCTGGGCACCAAGAGCTGGATGCCCAGGGCTGATGTCACTGGGTATGCCCTAGTTTGAATAGAACAGAGAAACATGTGACCCACATATGTTTTTCCTTCTTTTTCTTTCCTCTCCACTTGTCCTTTGCTCTTCTTCTCTTTCTCTAATAACCATGTGCAACTCCTCTCCCTTCTCTTGGGCCCACCATCTTCATTATCTAAGTTTTTGTGCTGGGTATAAATTCTTTTATATACCTAATACAAGGGCCAGAGTTTTGCTGCCAGATTCCAGAGCAATGCTCCAGACCTGCCTCTCCCTGCTCCCCGTAAATCTCTAGTAACAGTATTTCCAACCCTCTTTCACTCACATCCACTCCCACTTCCTCCACTATCAGTGGACTTTAGTCATCTACCAATCTAGAAAGGAATTATCTATCTCAGCTTCCTTCACCACCAGAATTAACCCTACGTTTGCCCACTTCCACACTATTTCTGAGTTCCTTCCCCCAATTGCAGAAAATTTTGTTTTTATTTCTGTTTTCTACCACATCCCCTCTGTTCTCCTCCAGAAATTCACTTCATTAGCAACTTTCATTCTATCATTTATAAATTGTCCATCTATAGTGATTTTATTCATCTGAGCTTAAACATATGCTTCAGAAAAAATTTTAAATAAAATTTTGACAAATGGAAATAATATTAGTAAAGTTTGCATAATTCAAAGTATGTATCTATACATGTATGTATATGTGAGCTTCAGCCTTAGCTAAACTTCTTTTAAAAAAATAAAAATAAAAGCAACCTTCTTATATCTCCCTCTAGATGAGACCCTAAACATACTCTTTACTTTCTATCTCCACTGCCTCATTTATCTCTCATTCTTCAGTCTGCTGCAAATTGGTCCTTTCTCCTTTACTCTTCTGAAGAGGTTTAACAAAGATCACCAGCACTCCCAAGATACCCAATACAATGGACATAATTCAGTCCTTATCTAACAGGGTCTCTCTGAATTGTGTCTGTTAACCAGGCTCTTTTCTTAACAATTCCCCTGCCTTTTGTATCCTCAGCCCCCTCTATCTCAGCCAGTCCTTTTGAGTCTTCTTTATGAACTATTGTTCTTCTCTCTAGTAAAGCAGGAATTAAAAGCTAGCAATCCATAGGCTGTATCTAACTTGAATTTTATTTGATTGCATAGACCTATAAAAATTTTGAATTAGTTTGTAGTAAATAAAACATAGGAAATTTCAACCCCCAAAATCTATATTTCTTCCTTTTCTTGAAAAACAATCTGGAAACTAGACATCACTAGGCCTGTGACACCACACAGGCAAAATTGCCAGGGTAAAGCAGATGGCAGCTCTCTGCTTTAGATGGGCTAAGCTATCCCTGCCTACAGCCATACCACTGTGGCATCTGATTCTGTCAGATCTCAGAAGCTAAGCAGGGTGGGCCTGGTTAGTACTTGGATGGGAGACCACCTGGGAACACCAGGTGCTGTAGGCTTGGGAGGAGGACCTGGCAACCCACTCCCAACAACCAACCTGCCATTGAAAACCCTGTGAATAGTAGAGAAACACTGACAGAACTGTTTCACCTATTGTATGTAGGGTCACTTTGAGTCGGACACCGACTTGATGGCACCTAACAACAACAACAAAGCTAGCCCTAGTTCACTGCACTTGTTCCCCTCCTATCATTCTTCAGCTGTCTTGCTCCATTTATGCACATTACCTGACTGCCCTGTGTAGGCCCAGAGTTCTGCTCTCTACCCTTTTCTTGGTCACCCTACAGTCTTCTACACATTCTCAGTATTATAACATCACCAGAGTTTTAACTCAATCCACATGTTGGTGAATGCAGATCTCTGGGGCCGACTCTGATAATTGACTGAGCTTTAGATAACCCTTCCTCTTCTCTTGTCAAGACACTGCACCTCTACATCATACCCACAGAACTTACTGCCCGTGCTGAAGGGATGCCTGTCACCCGGCTCATTTCCTCACATTGTCTCATTCCAAATCAAAATCTTTTGAGAGTACATTTGATTAGTGAAACTAAGTCCCCATGAGGGAAGCTGGGAAAGGCAGAGTTACTGAAGTTCTAAGTTGGGAAGATGGAACTCAGCATAGAGAAATACAAGATTGAAGAGATGTCCCAAAGATCTTAGCAGCCACAATGACAGGTATAAAGTAGTTAAAAGTAGAACTGCAAGTGGCTTCAGACAAAGGAGAGTCTTTTCTCAGAAGTATTCAGCAACTGAGAAACTGTTCAGAATCTACCTCAAGTCAAAACCTCCATCTCAAAACAATCAGCCATTGAAAACCCTCTGAGGGTTACTATGAGTTGGACCAGACTCAAGGTACTCAACAACAACAACAATAATATGGCACCCTCCAAACACCACATAATTTCAATACAATTCAGAGAAAAATGGAAGATGGCAAAGAAACGTATCAGAAAAGACAACAAAGATAAGCAATTTTACCAACAATAAATAAGAGAGATAAGCACTCGGCAGAATGTTCTGCAGATGACCCCTTCTGAGGTCCAGCATATATATTTTTGCATCAGTGCAGAAGTGAGTGTTCACAGATAGGTATTTCAGAGTCTGAACTTAACCTGAAGCAAAGGCTGGTGGAAAACTAAGTATCCTCTGACAGTAGTAAAGACCCTTATAAGGGAAAGTCAGATCTCCAGTGTTGATGACATGTGCCAGAGATCTAGATGATAAAAGAAAGAGGACCATATCAGGATAAACATTTCTCTTCAACAATATCTAGGGACAGAGGTAATGGGTACAGACTAATGTAACATTGTGAGAGTTATATTGTTTTTTGTTTAATTGGTTGATCGTTTATCTACTTGAAGTTATCCTAAAATACTTTACATTTTATGGGTCAAATTTACAGCTAACCCAAAATCCACTAGTGTCCTTATTTATATTTTATGACACCAATTTGGAGATCAATTGTAATTTTTTCAAAATTCTTAGATATGAACTCAGTATTAAATTAATGCAAAGTTTCAAAAGTCAGGAGAAAACTATAAATAACGTTATATCAATATGTTAACAAGTCAATAGACAACTTAGAGTTTATCAGAGAAAGACTGCACTTTTAAAAAATTTGCCCAAATATCCAAAATAGACAAATATATGGGGATGGAGAAGAAATGATGAGAAATAGTTAATTCTTTTTAGGATGATGAATATATTCTAAAACTGGTGGTGGTGATGGTTCCAGCTCTGTGAATATATAAACAACATTGAATTTTACACTTTAAATGGATGAATTGTATGGTGTGTGAATTATAGCTCAATAAAGGTGTTATTTGTTGATGTGCACATAGTTTAAGTGAAAGAATTTCCTAGTTTCACTTAACTTAAAATTTTTGCTATAGTTTTACAAAAACCAACTTACAAAAGACATAATATTTGCATTTTTACAGATTCTAATTGTGCGTCTATATTTACTTTAGATTTCCACACATTTAAATACCAGTTTTAATGGGAGTAAATATATATTAATTATTGAAAACATAGCCCTTTTTACTTACTTTTTGACCAAGTGCATATCACCCTACCCGCTTCTCTCTGTCTTGCTATGTTGCCCAGGCTGGCATGAGACTCTGCCTCAGCCTCCCAAGTAGCTGGGATTACAGACCTGTGCCACCACACTCAGCAGTTCTCTTTTAATTATTGAATTGTGAATATTAGTTCTTTATTAGATATGCTATTTGTATTCACTTTCTTCATGATATCATTTGAAATATAAAAGTTTTTAATTTTGAAAAAAAAGAAAATATAACTCTTGAAAAATTAGTCATTTTTTAGATCACTAGGAAAAAAACTGCATCATTTCATGGATTAAAAATGTACCATGCTTTATCTTAGTTTTATTAACTGAAATAACTGCACTATTACCACAGAGATGGTGAGAAAAAAGTCAGAAGTCTTAGGAAAAAAGACTTAATTTACCAGTGTGTACTTCTATTAGCATCACTAAGAAACCAACTAGGAAAATGATAAGCAACTATTCTTATCATATTCTATCATAAAAGTTTTTATCATAAAATTAAAATAACTATCAAATTCATATGAAAATTTTACCAAAGAAGAGAGAATAATTTTGGTCCCATCTGTCTATTAACAGTCTTGAGACAATTAATTGTGTTATCAAATGTTTTTTTAATTGATGTGCTGCTAATTTCTATCATTACAAAAGTCAGGGTTTTTTTTCCCATTGGGGTGCAAAGTCATGCTGGAAAAGAGAATTATTAGTATAAAATAGCTTAAACTATTATTTTAAACTATTTATTTTTAAAAACTAATATTTTAGTTTTACTTGTTATACTTCATCTTGGAAATGAAAAGTTTACAACTTTTTTTTGCAAATATATTTATACACACTCATTCTTTCTGGAAAGAGCAAATTATTCCTTCTTTAAGAAAAAATTTCACACCTAAAATAAATATGTGTTATTTTCCACTTAGGAACCATCTGAATGTTAATTTTCTTTAACTGGTTTAAATTATTTTAACAAATCACCATTTTTAAATTGTAGCTTTCCCTTTCAGAATGTTGAAAGAAAAAAGGGTTAACTATTTTTCTCCTTAACAGGATCTTTCACAATATCCTCCAATATTCCTCATATTCTTATTCTTTAAAGTTTGATATGTACTTTTTTTCAAATTTCTTTAATTTAATTTCTCTGGGGGAAAAAACCTGAGAATTTATGCAAGTACTTTGTTATCTATCTAGAATAGTAACCATATGTCTCAAGATATGATATGAAACATACTATGGCAATAATGCACATGTATAAATGATAGGAACTTAACCAGAGAGAAGTTTTCCTTAAAAATCTTACCTCAGTTAACGTGCTGGGATTTAGCTCAGTTGGTAGAGTGCCATTCTGTAGTCTCTGAGGTCCCAAGTTCGATTCCCAGCACCACCAATATGGGAGAAGGACGTGGCAACCCACTCCCAAGGCAATCCCGAAACAATCAGCCATTGAAAACCCTCTAAGGGTCGCTATGAGTCGGACACGACTCGAGGGCACCTAACAACAACAACAGTTAACATAGTGCTTCAATAATTATCCAAAACTAGCTGGGATTTAGACAGATCAAGGTTACTAGCTGCTCACTCACCACATAGAGAAACAGAGGCACATAACTCTACCTTGGAGATTCCAATGATGGTTTTAATACACATGCTGCTAAGAATATTGATTATTCTTTTTTGTGCTTGCATCCTCCCAATCTATTTTCCATCCTTCTCTCTTTTGCTGTAAGCCCTGGAAGGCTATCCCTGAAGATGGCATCTCCCATCCCTCCATGGGCACTGGTTTCCACCTAGATTTAGTGACACCATTGAGAAAAGAGCAAGTTATTGGACAGAAGGGATGTGAGGTATTTATTTTTTCCTCTCTCTGTTTCAACACCACCTCTCTAATTGGTCCTTTCCTCCATGATTGCCCACAGAAAGCAGGATGGCTCCATCTTCAGTTTCCCAACTGGCTTGAGTTCTAAAAATATTGTCATGAACTCCCTCCTACCCCTCCCCACAATTCTTTAAATAGTCCAGTCATGAATGTAAGTTCATAAGAGCTATCTCTGATGTTTTAGCCAGATCTGATTTTTAGATAATCAATCCTTAACTCATATAGGAAAAGGGAAAGAGAAAACATTTTCTCTATATATATCATGCTCTACTATAGCATGATATAATTTCTTCTCAATTTGACCTATCTCATTTCATACCATTAAAAACACTGCTTGTGTTGGTTAGAAGATCAACATACAAAAATTAGTAGTATGTCTATATACTAATAATGAAATAGCTGTAAAAGAAATCAAGAAAGCAATCTCATTTACAATACCTATCACAAAAAAGATAAAATAAAAAAACTAAGAATAAATTTAACCAAGGAAGTGAAAGAAATCTATAGTAAAAAACTTCATATCTTTATAATACTAATGAAAGAAATCGAAGGTCACAAAAATGGGAAGACATCCTATGTTCATGGATTAGAATAATTAATATCATTACCATGTCCATTCCACCCAAAGTGATCTATTAGGTTATTTCAATCCTCTTCAAAATGGCAATAGCATTATCCATGGAATTTTTTTACTTGTATGGAACCACAGAAGATACCAAATACCCAAATCCATCCTAGGCAAAAAGAACTATACTGGAGGCATAATAATACTGGACTTTAAAATATACTACAAAGCTATAGTAAGCAGAATAGCATGGTACCAACATAAAAGCAGACATGTAGACCAATGGAATAAAATAGAGAACCCAGAAAAAAATCCACATACAACCAACTGTGCTTCAACAAATGCAGCAAGAACATACACTGGAGAAGGTCCTTGGAAAAGTGGATTAACTATAGGCAGAAGAATGATACAAGACCTCTAACTTCTCACCACATACAAAAATCAATGCAAAATGGATCAATGGACTATGAGAAGCCAGGCACAGTGGCATACACCTGTAATCTCAATATTCTGAGCTATCTAGTGAGACCTTGCCTCAAAAAACCAAGGGCTGAGAATGTAGCTCAGTGGTAGAGTGTTTGCCTACCATGCCCAAGACCCACCAAAAAAAATAAATAGTAGCCACAATATAGTATCATTCCATCCTAGTGAGAATGGCTATTATCAAAAAATGGAAACAAAAAATCCTGCAGGAATGCAGAGAAAGAGGAACTGCCATACACTGTTGGTGGGAATATAAATTAAAACAGCCACTTTGGGAAACAGTATGGAGGCTCCTCAAAAAGCTAGAATAAAATTACCATATCATCCAGCAATTGCTCTACTAAGCATATATCCAAAGGAAAGAAAATCAAGCAAATCAATATGTCAAAAAGATATTTGTTTATTACAACATTATTCACAATAGCCAAGGACAGGGATGCAGGTACCTAGGGGGAATAACTTCTAATGCTCTATTGCACAATAGGTAACTATGGTTGATAGTAATTAACTGTTTCTTTCAAAGTAGCTAGTTGAGAGGATTTTGAATGTTCCCAACACAAAGAAATGGTGAATGTTTGAGATGTGCCAATTATCTTTATCTGATCAAGATAGACTTTGTATGTATATATTGAAATATCATACTATACACCCCATAATATGCATTATGTGTCAATTAAAATAAAAATAAATAAACAAAACACTGCTTTTGCTGACACTGCTTCTAGTTTGGATCCATACACCTGAACATGTGCATTTATTTTTTTGTACCGAGTTCAGAGAGTAAGAAGATTTTCAGACTGGAAACAAGCAGCAAGGTCAGGCAGTTCCCACTCAATACCAAAACAGGATTTCTTAGCTCTCTTCAGGAGTTGTACTGGCACATTGTGATTTTAGGGCTAAAGCAATATATTCTACCACCTTCTGTTCAGACTTGTGTCCAGAACCACAGTACCAATTTGTTCAAAAGCACATTTTTTAGGTTTTTTTTTTTTTTGACAATGAATAATCTGATATATGTATGCACTGCACTATTTCCTTACACAATGGCGGAGAAATCTCTAAATTCAGAATCTACTCCATTTTGGAATTAACAAGGGAATTTATGGTGTTTGTTTAATGGAAAGGATAATAATAATAAGATTGTTAAGATCTCAAAATATTACAAAACTGGTCAATAAAGTCAAACTGCTAAGGCAAACATTTATTAGTTTGTTATTGTTAGGCGCTTAGAGTCAATATACAATTCATAGCAACCCTGTGTACAACAGGTGAAACACTATTGTCAGTGCTTCTCTACTATTTATAGGGTTTTCAATGGCAGATTGCTTTTTGGCGGGCCAGTGGGGAGTGGGCTGCTGGGTCCTTCTCCCAAGCCTACCGCAACTAGTGTTCCCAGGAAGTCTCCCATCCAAGCACTAACCAGGTCCGACTCTGCTTAGCTTCCGAGATCTGACAGGATCAGATGCCACAATGGTGTGGCTACAAGCTTTATTACTTTATGTGAATAAATATAATTTCATATAACAAATATTCTACCACATATAGCTTCTTACAGTAAATGTACTTAAACTTGCTTTTAGATTAACAGAGCCTTAAGTTTATAGGTTAGAACTGTTAATAAAACAAAAATGAAAATAAAGTCCTTATTTTTTGAAGCTACATACTATAAACTGTAATTGAAAATATCTGATTGGCAGTAAATTGCTGACCATAAAAATTAAACTCTATCATTCAAGAATCAAACATATATGCAATTATTATTTGTCAATTAAAAGTAAAAAATTTTGAAAAATCAAAATGTAAACCTACAGGTTTACCTGCTGAATGGACAGATATCATGGACACTTCCAACAACTCACGATTAACTTTGTTTTTTAAAATGTATTTATACCACAAGCTAGCCTTTGATACATAATATTATTGCTATTAGTTTGGCCCAGAAGACATATAATTTTAAAAATGATTACAGTGAGAAATGATGTCATAAAGTTTTGATATATTGTCAGATTTGTTTCTCACAAATCTTATAATAAAATACTAATTTTTTCAATGTCATATTCCAGGAACAAGTAAGAATGTGATCAAAATTCTTTGCTGCTTTGGGTACCCTGTGCCTGCTACTCCTCAAACTTTTATTTTTCTTACATTTTTGTTTCTGTCTTATTTGTTTGTTTTCACTTCCATAGCAAGAGAGATTCTTTAAATTTTTTATTGTAATTATACAAGGGAACATGAGGGTGAAGAGACAATATGTTTGCACTGAGGACTTTTTATGGTGTACTGTTGTCTAACAATCAGTTATCCATAGAGAAAAAGCCCTGATCTATAGCATTTCCTGATTATCTGACCTTAGTAGATTTCATACTACAAATGTGATATCACTGAATGTAGTGTTAGAAAGAAATGTGCACCATTCTACAGGATTTGCACTAAACAGAGATGAAAGACTTAACCTCATCATCACAGACAATAGTAAAATTGATTTACTTACTTATACATTAGCATTGTTTAATTTTGAGTAACAACTTGATCATTTTTAACAACTGGCTCACAAAATTCATGAAAATGCAACATCAGTTCTCATGAGCAGGTATGGTGCCCACTCTAACACACCTCTAAGAGTGTTTATCTTCATCTAAGAGGTTAACATATATCTATAGACATCTCCTCTTCACTCATAATCATCTCAAATTTGATATGTCTAAAAGTAAAGTCCTGACCACTCCATCCTCAATCCTCTGCTCCAAAAGGCTTCTGTATTTTCAGTAAACAACCACTCTGTTCTTCCTATTGCTCTAGTCAGAAGTCTTGGAGTCATTCTTGACTCTTCTTTCTCTCATATACTACACCTAATCTGTCCATAAATCCTGTTGACTCTACTTTCAGAAGATATCCAGGATCCTGTGACTTCTCACCACTTCCTCTGGTACCAACTTGATCCACACTACCTGCCCTCACTTCTCTACTGGATCATTAAAATAGTCTAAAATCTTTCTGCTTCCATTCCTGCCTCCTAATCTATTTCTCAACATAGCAGCAGATACTTCCAAATAAGTCAGGTTGCATTATTCTCCTGGCAAAAATCCTTCATAGCTTCCTATCTTACTCCAAGTGAAAGCAAAAGCCCTGTAATGACTACAAGAGCCTAGTCCCTATTATCTGGCCCCTTGCTTCTACTCTGAACTTTCTTCTTTCAATTTACTCTGTTACTTGCTTACCCTGTTTTAGCCTCACTGGCCTCCTTGATGTTCCTCAAACACGTCAAGAATAGTACTTCTCAGAGCTTTTACATTTGGCATCTCTGCCATCTGGAATGCTCTTTCCTGGATAACCACCTATTTGTTCTCTCATTTCCTTTAGGGCTCTGATCTGTCACCTCTAAATGATGAACTCCCAAATATGTTACAATGAATATATCTCCTTTCACCCTGTTTGGCTCTCAGGAAGGCTGATTGCTGATGATGGGTAAGATCTCTCATAAGCAGAAAGACAACCTAAGACAGGCACAGTTGTAGAGAGGCCAGCAGGTGTTACCTCTAAATGCTGCACCCTCAAATATGTTACAGTGAACTCATCTTCCTGCGCCCTATTTGGCTCTCAGAAGGGCTGATTGCTGATGACGGGTATGATCTCTCACAAGTAGAGGGACAACCTAAGACAGGCACGGTCATGGAGAAGCCATCAGGAGAGGCAGGGCTGCCTGGAAAGGCCAAGATGCCCACCTGTTCGCTGTGTCATTTGTTAAACATTACAAAGGCTTGCTGGTGCATGCAGTAAAATGAGTTTCCGAAAACCCTAACTGATGTCCTGGCTCCTGGAAGGCCATTTATCGATTATCTCTTGGGATTTAGAAGCAATGTCCGGAGAGTCTTCCCTGCCCTAATCTTACCTCTGATTGTTAAGAGGAAGAGATTAGAGAAACAATGACCAGGTTAAAAAAGTTCATACATTTTTTTCTGTTCTGTAATTTGTTACTAAGAAATAAAGTTTAGATATAAGGAGCTAGGAGAGAGACTTAGCAGCTCTCAGCCAATGCTCATGAACATTCTTGGCTGTCCATCTCTTGAATTTGTCACGAAACCTTGCGACTACACGATCAAATAGGACCTTCCCATTTGGGAATGGGATGCCTTCTGTGATCTCCTTAAATAGAAGAGTAATCCCTCTACCATCACTCTTTTTCCCTTGATAGGATTTATCATAGTCTTAAAAAAATATATTTTTATAGACATAATTTCTATAATTTTTTTCTTTTTCTTTTGTTCTTTTTATTTATCTATTGTCTCCCTCACAGATGTGAGCTCCATGAAGGTAATGACTGTTCACTGTTGTATTTCTGGCATCTAGAATATTCCCTAGCATGTACTGGATACAAAAAGAAACAAATGAGTGAATGAATGAATGTATAAAGGAATGAAGGTAAAGCATACTATTTTGAAAAGGAATTTATCTTATTTTTATATGGTCCAGCTTTCCTTTGTCAATACCCAATCAAAAAACCTTCAATGAGTCTATTTCCTAGAAAAGTGTTTGTATTTTATAAGCTACTAAGTCCACAAGAGTTTGAAAATCCATGTGCCCACCAAACATTGAGAAATATTTGTTAACGTGTAAGCACTTATTTGTCCATGTCCACAGATTCTTTCATTACAAATAAAACAGATCTATTCAGAAATATCATTGAATTTGCAGCATTTTTTTTCAGTACACACTTATTCAATTTGTAGCCCCCAAATAAAATGTTACAAAGTTGTCCTTGGCCTGGAAAAAATTAAAAAGCTGGCCTAAGGGAACAAGTCTAAAATCAATTAATTTTAAAACTCACCAGTTAAAACTGTAGTCATTGATAAATGAGTTGGAAATTTTCCCATGACTGTAACAAAATACCTGAGATAATCAACTTTAAAAAAGGAAATTTCTATTTTGGCTCACAATTTTGGAAGTTCATTCTGGCAGTAGGTCAGCTGATTGCTTTTGGACCTGTAGCAGGGCAGTACATTATGGTGGGAGTGTAAGGCAAAGGAAGTATTCATCTCATGGCAGGGTGTGAAAAAGGAGGAAGAAGGGATTGGAGTGTTAATTTCCCCTTCAAAGGCACTCTTCCAATGTTGAATGACCTCCCACTAGGCCCCACCTCACAAGGTTTCCAATAGAACCACTGACTAGGGGCCAAACATTTAACAGATAAGCCTTGGGTGAGGGGTTGTCATTCATATAAACCATAGTAATATCTGTAGCATGAAATAGTGTATTTGGCTTTGTGAGGGCTAAAAACATGAATATAGCATGTCTTTGGTTCTAGGAGAATTCTTCCTTACTTGAGAGACAGATATAATTCAGTTCTATTTTGCAAAGTACACAAAGTTCTATGAAGCTATCCTAAAAACATATTAACTCTGCCTAGAAGAAAACTAAGAAAACTTACAGGAAGAAATGGGGACAGGCAAAATTAGGCTGGCTATCAAGAATGCAGGAACATATTCCAGACACAGGGGAAAGTTTGAATTAAGGAATTAGGGTGAAAGGGGAAAGCATATGAAGAGACCCACAATAAAATGGTTTTTATGGTCAAAGCATAAGGTATATGGTTGCAAGAAGTGGAGTCGTAGGTTAAGTTTGAAAAATAGGTTATAGCCAAGTTGGTGTGGCTTAGGCTGATGAATTTGGTCTTCAATCTACAAGTGAAAGCAGCATTAAAATTTTTTGGTTGCATTCAATAAATATTCATGAGCCTACTAAGTGTCTGGCAGGGAGCCAGGAATTCAGAATATAATAATTACCAAAAGAGGTAAGACATTTCCTACCCCCAGTCTTGGACCAGAATAATGTTATCAGATCTATATTTTTGTAAGAAAAGTCTGTAGGGAAAAATAATGACTAGTTTCTTAGTCCCAATCACTTATAAGAACAAATTATTTTGACAGAAAAAATGTCTTCACAATTTACAACTTTTGTCTCCCACAAGTTCATGAAGCATCTTTTGTAGGTAAGATAAGTCTAAAAGAGAATCTTTTTTGTCTTTTTATGAGAAAGGACGAGTAGCAAGAAGATTGTGTGGATTACACTGGGTCCCTGAAAATTCATAAGTTGAAGTTTTAACTCAAAGTACTTCACAACGTGACTCTGTTTGGAAATAGAGTCGTCACAAATGCCACTAGTTAAATTGAGATGAAATAATTTAGGGTTAGTCCTAATCCAATATAACTTGTATCCCCATTAAAAAAGGAAATTTGGACACAGATCCATGCACAGAGAGAGCCACATGACATTGAAGATAGAGATCAGTCCAACAATGAATGCCAAAGATTGCCAGCAAAGGAGCAGAAACTAGACAAGAGACGTGGACATTTTCTCTCAGCCCTCAGATGGAACCAACATTGTCAATGCCTTGATCTTGGACTTCTAGCCTCCAAAACAATAAATTTCTATTCTTTAAGTCATCAAGTTTGTGGTGCTTTGTTATGGTAGTCCCAAAGAAGTAATACAAAGATGAAAGATAAAATTTCTGTATAAAAGAGAGAATAGAGAGAGCCCTCCTTGGCATGATGAAATCATGGTAACTGCTAAGGTCTCTGAAGTTAGAGAGGCTGCTGAGAAGGTCAAGGGGAAGATAAGTCAGAAAAGAGCTTGAGGGAGAGGACAGAGGTGCCTAATAGAGATTTTTAATTAAGTTTCTTGTGTGGTGAGTCATGTCATTTTGCTTTTCATGTCCCCAAAATGTATTCAGTAAAATCTACAGCATTTACTATTTCTCAAGTGATTTTGTTTTGTTTTGTTTTGTTTCGTTTCGTTTCATTTTGTTTGCAGTATTGGTGGGTTGAACCCAGGGCCTGGTACATGCTAGGAAAATGCCCACTGAGCTGCACCCCCAGTCCCCACACCTCTTTTATTTTTAAATTTTGAGAAAGGGTCTAGCCAACTTGTACTGGCTGCCTCTGGCCTCCAACTTGAAGTTCTCCTGCCTCAGCCTCCCAAGAAGCTGGGATTACAGGCATATATCACAGTGCCTGGACTCTTTGATAATTTAGATTCTATGTTTGGTAGATGCAGCAACAAGCTGAGTCCTAGTTTAAACTAAACACAGAGGCAATGACAAGATTTCCCACTGATCTCTGTCATATCCACACTTACAGTCCACAGATATTTACTAAGCACCAACTATAAGAGAGGGGCAATATATGTAGAACTCAGAAATCCACAAGATAGACATAGCCTTATCTTCATGGAGTTTAAAATCAAGTGAGAAAAAAACTGATAACATATGATTAATCACCTTCCTGTTAAAATCACTATTGGCCTGAGTAATTTTACTTATTTTATTTGTAAGTATTTTATTTGTAGTAATATGTGTGAAGATAAAGTATAGGATATTATAATGCTATTATAAGCAGTCCTATACTGAACAGACCCTGAAGCTCAGACTTAGAGTGGAAGAGGAACTTACCATCTAATAGTGACCTAGGTCCTGGGTTAAATTGGGGGTTGTGATGAAGATTTTTCCAGGTGGACTGGAGCAGCTTATGTTAATCCTCTCCAGGGTCAAAGAGCTTGTTTTATTTGAGAAACAGCAAGGAGGCCTTCGAGTTTGAAACTCAGCTACAGAAAAAGAGAAAGAAAGCAAATAAATCTCCAGAGGTAGCCAGGAGCCAGACTGTGCAAGAATATGTATGACTTAAAACTCAACCTCTCTCTCTCTCTCTCTCTCTCTCTCTCTCTCTCTGTGGTAATGAGGTTTGAACCCAGGGCCTTGCACTTGCATGCTTTGCAAGAGCCACCACTGAGCTGCACTGCCTGCCAGCCCATTTTTTACTTCCTCTTTTTCTTCTTCTTCTTCTTCTTCTTCTTCTTCTTCTTCTTATTATTATTATTATTATTATTATTATTATTTTGAAACAGCATCTCACTAAGTTGCACAGGTCACCTCTGGTCTCAAAGTTGTCATCCTCCTGCCTTGCCTCCCAAGTCGTTGGGATTCGTTGGGATTATAGGCTGAGCCATCATGCCTGGCTAGGATTTAAAATTCTATCTGAAGTATAATTTGGAAGCCATGAAATGTTCCAGTAGAACAAGGTTATCATCAGATTTTAATTTTAAAAAATCCTGTCTACTGTGTGGTGACCGAAAAGAGGAAGGCGGAGGGACATGGCCAGTCAGAGGACCATTACTGGGGTCCCAGGTAAAGATAAAAGGGACTTTCCCTGGAGAAGTCAGTTCTGTGCACTGGCTTCAGCCACAGGGTCAACCATTGGGCTTTTGAGGAATCCCTGCAGCCTCCCATGAAGCCTGCAGCCTCCCATGTTCTCACCATGAAGATATTGCAGCTCCTGGTGCTAATCATGCTCTGAGAAGCTCAAGGAACTCAGGTCTCTTTGGAGAAAGTGGAGACAACATAAATATACAGAGGAGTGAGATCTTCTTTGTAAAAAAACGTTCTCTCCTCCTTTGTGCTTTCTTGCTTCCAACGGTCAGTCAGAAACACGACAGTTGTGGTTTGTGGCATTTCTTTTCCATTGACTGGAGAACATTGTTTACTAGACTCAGATCCCCTTGACTTTAACAAACAATTGATGTTCGGGAGGGTTCTCCCCAATTTTTTTAATATGGCAAAATATACAGGACATAGATTTGTTAATCTATTCTGATCTAATCTAATCTAATCCTGATGTAGCAAAATACCACAGGCTAGTAATTTATAATAGAAATTTATTTCTCACAGGCAGGTCTAAAGACTGGCAAGTCCTAAATTCAAAGCACCAGCAAGTCTAGTGTCTGGTGAGGGCCCTCTCTGCATTCAAAATAAAATCTTATTTCTGTGTCCCGCAGAAGGGACAAATGCTGTGTTCTCACATGACAAAAGAGACAGAAGGTAAGAGTACTTTTTATAAGGTACCAATCCATTCAAGAGGATAGAATTCTCATGACTTAATCACTTCCCAGAAGAACTCCTCTCTTAATACCAATGCAATAGTTATTGTTTCAAGACATGAATGGGGTTGGGGGTGGGCTCTCAAACCATAGCAACCATCTTAACCATTTTTAATGTATAATTCAGTAATATTAAGTATATGTAAAGTATGCAGTTGTCACTACCACCTATCTCTATAATTCTTTATCTATGAAATAACTCCCTGGTCTCCCTTCCTTTAAGATGACAATCACCATTCTACTTTCTGTCTCTGTGATTTTGACTATTCTAAGTGGCATTGTACAAAATTTTCCCTTTTGTGGCTAGCTTATTTCATTTAGTATAATGCCCTCAAGTTTTGTCTACATTGTAACATATGTCAAAATGTCCTCCCTTCTTAAGACTGAATAATATTCTGGTGTGTGTGTTTGTATATATATAATTGGTGATTAAGTAATACAGTAAAGTTTGTATTTCTAAAAAACTGTTACAGTAAAAATGTATTACCAAACTACATCAGAAAGTGGCAAAAACTATGTTATAAGCCATAGGGAGTATTTTGAGGGGGATTAATGGCAATGTGTCTTTCACTGTAATAATTTTTATATAAACATTCACCATATATTTTGATCACATCTTGTACATATACCACATTGTCTTTTCCATCCATCCATCAATAGACACTTGGGTTGCTTCTATAATTTAGTTATTCTGAATAATGCTACTATGAATAAGAGTACAAATATCTGTTCCAGACCCTTCTTGGATATATACCCAGAAGTGGAATTGTCCAATCAATGTAATTCTATTTTGAATTTTGAAGAACTATCAGACTGTTTTCCATAGTGCTTGCACCACTTTACTCTGTTCTCACAATAGTGCACAAGGATTCCAAATTCTCCACATTCTTGCTGACACTTATTTTCTGTTGTTTTTATAGTAAACACCCTAATAGAGGTGAGGAAGTATCTATATTGTAGAGGTTTTTGTTGCTGTTTGTTTTATTTTGCTTTGCTTTGTTTTTAATACTTGGAAGTTGAACCAAGGACCTTGCATATACTTTGTAAGTGCTTTACCACTGGGCTGCACTTGGAGACCACTTTTGAGATAGGGTCTCATTAAGTAACGCAGACTGCCCTTAGATTTGAACTTGCAATCCTCCTGCCTCAGCCTCCAAAGTCACTGGGACTATAGGCGTGTGCCACCACACCCTGCTCCATGGTAGTTTTGTCATTTACCTTGTGATTAATGACACTGAGGATCTCTTCATGTGCTTATTGGCCTTTTATATGTCTTCTTAGGAAAAAGTAATTCACTCTCTTTTTAAACAGGTTGTTGGTTTTCTTCTTTCCAAATTTCAGGAGTGTGTTTGTTTGTTTGTTGTTGTTTTACATATTCTAGATATTAATCCCTACCAGATATATGATTGCAAAGGTTTTCTTCATTCCCATGAGTTGCCTTTTTATTCTGTTGATGATGTCTTTTGGTGCATGAAATTTTTTCAGTTTTAGAAAGTCTAATTTGTCTATTTTTTCTTTTGTTGCCTATATCTTTGTTGTCGTATCCAAGAAATTATGGCTCAATTCAATATTGTAAAGATTTTTTCCTTCTTTTTTATAGTTTCAGGTCTTACATTTAAGGCTTTGATTCATTTTGAGTTAATTTTTGTTACTGGCATTAAGTAAGGGTCCATTTTTATGCTTTTGCATGTAGGTATTGTTTTCCCAGAAATATTTGTAGAAATAATTTCCTTTCCTCATTGAATAGTGTTGGTACTATTGTCAAAAATTATTTGATTGTATAAATAAGGGCTTACTCCTGAGCTTTCTATTTTATTCCATTGGTCTGTATATCTGTTTTCATGCCTCATCACACTGTTTTGATTACCATAAGTTTTGTAGTAACATCTGAAATCTAGAAGTATGATTCTTTTCCAACGGTATTTTCAGTATTGTTTCAGCTATTCAATTTCCCTTAAGATTTCATATGAATTTTAGGATGGGCTGTTTTACTTCTGAAAAAAAAAAAACTACTAGGATTTTGACAGGAATTTCAGTGAATTATAGATCATTTTGAGCAGTATAGACTTCTTCACAATATTAAGCTTTCCATTCTATGAAAATGGAATGTGTTTCCATTTATTTGTTTTCTTTAATTTCTTTCTGCAATATGTTGTAATTTGTGTTGTACAATTCTTTACCTCTTTTGTTCATTGATATTTCATTATTTTCCATGCTACCATGAATTATTTTCATGATTTCCTTTTCAGATTGTCAGTTATTTGCTTACCGAAATAAAGATGGTCTTTGTGTGTGTGTTGACTTTGTACCCTGTTAACTTTGCCAAGTTCATTTATTAGTTCTATTAGTTCTAATAGTTTCTCTCTGTGTGTGTGTGTGTGTGTGTGTGTGTGTGTGTGTGTGTGATTTTAAAGGTTTTCTATATATTATATCATTTGTGAACAGAGATTGTTTTACTTTTTTCTTTCCAATATGCATGTCTTTTATTTCTTTTTCTGGTCTAATTTCTCTAGCTAGAGCTTCCAGTACTACAATGAATAAAAGCAGAGAAACGAGGCATCCTTACCTTGCTCCCTATCTTGGAGGAAAAGCTTTCAGCTTTTTTAGTATATTTGCAGTGGGATTTTTTATATGGTTTTTATTATGTTGAAGTAGTGTTCTTCTATTTCTTGTTGTGTATTTTCCTCATAAAAGAGTGTTGAATGATGTTAATTGCTTTTTCTGTAACAATTGAGATAACTATGTGAACTTTTTATTTCATTTTGTTAATGCGTTGTATTATATTGATTGATTTTTTTTCAGGTCAAACCATCATTGCATCCCAGCAATAAATACCACCTGGTCATGGTATTTAATCTTTGTAATTTGATGATAAATTCAGTTTGCTAATATTTTGTTAAGGATATTTTGACACAATGTTAGTAAGGGAAATAGTCTGTAGTTATGTTTTCTTGTAGTGTCTTTTGCTTTAATACCAGGGTAGTGCTGGCTCCATAGCATGAGTTAGGAAGGTTTGTTCCTCTTTAATTTTTTGTGAAACATGAGAAGAATTGATATTACTTCTTTAAATATATAGCTGAATTCACCAATGAATCCAGCAGGACTAAGCTTTTCCTTGTTTGGAGATTTTTTTTAATTAATTAGTTCATTTGCTTTTTGTTTTCTGTCTTTTGAGACAGGGTCTCACTGTGTAGCCCATAGTGGCCTGGAACTCAATATGTAGACCAGGCTGGCCTCAAATTTGCATGGATCCTCCTGCTTCTGCCTCTTGAGTGCTGGAACTATAGGCAGCGCAGATCTTTGTTCTTTCTTTCCATCTATTGATTTGGAGTTTTTCCGGTTCCTGTGTTTTTAAGAGCTTGAAGTGCATCATTAAGTTATTTATTTGATCCTCTCTGATTTTTTGATGTAGGTACCCATAAACATAAACTTTTCTGTTAGAACTGCATTTGCTATATCCCAAAGGTTCTGGTAGGTTGTATTTTCATTTTCATTTGATTCTAAGAATCTTTTGATTTCCTCCCTAATATCTTCAAGGACCCATTGAATATTTAAGAGTTCAATCTTCATGTATTTGTATAGTTTCTATAAATTTCTCTTGCTGCTGGTTTCTAGTTAGTCCATTATCTAATAAGATATACAAAATAATTTTGATTTTTCTGTATTTGTTAAGATTTGATTGATGGGCTAAAATGTGATCTACTGTAGAAAAAGTTCCATAGGCTGCTGAGAAGAATATATATTCTGTAGCTTTTGGATGAAATATTTTTTGCTGACTATTAAGTCCGTTTGACCTATTGTGGTATTTAATCCTGAAGTTTCTTTGTTGATTTTTTGTCTAGATGCTCTATCTATTGATGAGAGTGGGTAATTGAAGTCATCCACCATTACTGTATCTGGGCCTATTTGTCCCTTAATGTCTGGAATTTTATTTATTTTTTTTTATGAAGTTGGGTGCACCAATGTTTGGTGCATATATATTTATAACCATTATATCTTCTTGATTAATTGTTCCTTTTTAAAATATATATGATTTTCTGTATCTCTCCTGACTAATTTTAAATTGAAGTCTACATTGTCTGATATCAGGATGGCTATTTCTCTTCTTTTGGCCTTCACCTTGCTTGGTATATCAATTTCCATTCTTTTACTTTCAGTGTGTGAGTGCCCTTGTCAGTGTGATGTGTTCCTTGCAGACAACAAATTGTTGGATCCTATTTTTTAGTCCATCTACTAACCTATGTCTTCTATTGGAGATGACCATTTATATTTAGGGTTAATATTCAGAGGGGTTTTCTGATTCTTGTAATTATGTTGTGTATTTTACTGGTTGGTTTATATACTATTTATTCTTCTCTTTCTCACTTATCCATATTTGGGGTTTCCTGTTTTTTTGTTTTTGTTTTTGAGTCAGATATGACTGATTCTTTTCCTGTTCTTATTAGTTTATCTGTTCCTCTCATGGAGTTTATTCTTTCCTGTACCCGTGTGGTAGAGGCCGTCTTTCTTCCTCCTGTATGGGTAGGATTCCCTTAAGTATCTTCTGTTATGCTGGCTTGGTGGTCATGAATTGCTTTAGCATGTGCTTGTCTTGGAAGATCTTTAATTTACCCATTGATTTTGCTGGATATAATAATCTTAGTTGATGGTTATTTACTTTCAGGACAAGAAATATTCCATGCTTACTTGGATTTTGAGGGTTTGTGCTGACGGGTCTGGTATTATTCTAATGGATTTGCCTTTGAAACTGAGCTTATGTTTTCCTTTTGCAGCTTTTAATATTGTTTCTTTGTTCTTTAGTCTTGGCATCTTAGTTTGTTATAACAAATTATAATTTGTTTTGAAGATGTTCTTTTCTTATCATATCAATTTGGGGTTTAAAATGCCTCTCTTGTCTATTCTTTCCCCAGATTTGGAAATTTTTCTGCTATAATTGTGTTCAATGGGTTTTCTATGCCTTCAGGTTTTATCTCAGCTCCTTTATCTATCTTCTAGATTCATAGGTTTGGTGCCTTGATCATGTCCGAGAGTTTTTGGAAGTTGTGGTCATATTCTTTTCTTTTCTTTTTCTTTATTGATATCTGGATGTAATATTTCATCAGCCTTGTCTTCCATCTCAATATTCTGTCTTCTTCTTGATCTAGCCTGCTGGTGAAACTTTCCATTGTGTTTCCTCCATTTCCAAACTCTCTGTTCGGATTTTTTCAAAATATCAATTTTCTCACTGAATTTCTCTTCCATTTTACTGGCTTTTTCTTCTGCATTGGTGACCTTCTGACCAATACTTTCCTATATTGATTTCCTTACTTCATTTGTCTGCTTGTTTGTGTCCTCTTTGAAGTCATTGATCATTTTTATAAGTAGACTTTTGAATTTTTTGTCTGTCATTTCACCCTATCAGTATCTTTGGATTTAGTAGCTAAAGAATTTGGTCTTTTGGAGGAGACATATTGCCTTGTTTTTCCATGTTTGTTGCATTTTTGAATTTTGATTTGTGTATCTATTGAAATACTTCCCTTTTCCTGTTTTATCTAAGGATCTTCTTAGTGAGTGGTTTCTCTTGAGATCACAATCTCCAGTACCACTTCCAGAGCAGAAGATTAACCACTGTAACAAGTACAATACCCAACCACGCCAGATAAAGAAATACACTTAAAATCAGTTAAAGCCAACTACTATATCACTAACACCCATAGAACAGAAAATGGCAACAATAAGATAGAGTAAGCTATGGATCAACAAAATATTTAAGGTGAAGGTAAAAATAGTACTTGCCTGAAATAAAAAGTGTATGGCAGAGAAAAGGGAGAAAGCAGAAAGCAGCAAGGTTAAGTAAAAGAAAGGAAAAAGAAGATCTGGAAAGGAAATAAATATTGAGAATAGAGAGAGAAAAGAGCAAAGACAAATAAGTAAATAAATAAGTAAATCCACTTGCACAATAAAGAAATAAAATGTATAAACAAAATTAGGTAAATACAAGAAGAGCAAGAAGAAGTAAAAAGCCCATGAGATTTCTTTTTTAAAGTAAAAAATGATTAAAAAAGAATAGTAAATAGAAAAAAAAAGATACAAAAGGTAAAATAGGAAACCAAAATGAAAAAAGATAAAAAATACATTAGAAAAAAGGAAAATGAAGGTAATAATTAACAATGGAAAGAGAAAAGAAAAGAAAAAAAGACAAAGGTAAGAAAAGAGAAAGAAATTGAAAAAAAGAGCCAGACACCATGTTAAACCACTGCAATCCCAGCATCCTGGGAGGCTCAGGCAAGAGGATCTTGAGCCCCTGGCCAATTCAATGAGATTCTATCCCAAAGCAAATATAAGAAAAAGGCTGAGTGTATGCCAAAGTGGTACAGCACCTGCCCCATGCAAAGGGCTGGGTTCAATCCCCAGCATAGCCAGAAAAATAAAAAATGTTAATGTACTGTAGTGCTTCTTTCTGTGGCCTCAAATATTGGGGTCTTTTAAGTGGAGGTGGTGATCAATTGATGATGGAGGTTTTTAATCAGACCTCGGTTCAGAGTTGCTAAAGTTTCCCTCAACAAGATGGAGTCACCTCTTGTCCCCAGGGATTAGGGGTAGCATCTATCTCCCTTTCTCATCTCTCCTGCTGCCAGGACCTCTCAGCAAGTCAGCGTCCCACCTTCCCCCTCTCTGTAACTGCTTGCCACAGATGTGTCATCCCCTGGAGTTGTGGCATGTTACCCCTAGTCTCCCTCGTTTGTGATTATTCTTCATTTTCAGGGCCCCAGAGTAGCTCAGTCTCACACAGTCCGTGCCCTCTCAAGATGAAACCCAGCCACAGCCCTCTGTGATATGGAGTGTAGCAAAATGAATTTCTTCTCCAATGTTGTCCCTCCCTGTTAGGAAGAGCCACTGTCTCACAAAATTCCTTTGAAACATCCCAGGGCTTCAAGGACTGTGGTCTTGTGTTGTAGGACTGCAAGTCTCCCTGCCAGGACTTCCAGCTTACCTTTCTGGGTGAGGTCTTCTATTTTCCTCCCCCACTGGGGAGCCACAGCTGCAGAAGTCTCCTGCTCACTCCTTGCTGCTCAGTTTCATTCTGCATCTTGAGACCATCCCATAATTTACTTTATGGTTTTCTTAGCTTTTCCAGTCTTTCTGTTTTTGGAATAAAGTCCACTGCTTCCTTTCTGACTCCTTTGTTTTACCAGGTCACACAGAGCCTACCTCTAATCCACCATCTTACACTGGAGGTCAACATCTTACTTATGTTTTAATGTAAGGCTTTGTAAATGTAAATGTTTCCCTGACTTTCATTGCATCCCATAAGCTTTGGTGTGTGGTGTTTTTATTCTCATTTGTATCTAAGTATTTTCTAATTTCTCTTGTGATGTCACTGGTTGCTAAAATTTGTTAGCTTTCCAGCTTTATTTCCATGATTGAATTTTTAGATCTTGCCTTTCCCTGGGCATGCATGTTGTTATTGTTAGGTGCCATCCAGTCGAGTCTGCTTCACAGCGACCGTATGTAAAGCAGAATGAAACACTCCTCAATTTTGTGTCAGGAACATGATCTTATTTATGTTTAAGCCCATTGTTGCAGACACTGTGTCAATCCATCTTGTGGAGGGTTTCCCTTTTTTTTTGTTGTTGACCTGCTACTCTCCCAAACATGATGTCCTTCTCCAGGGATTGGTCCTTCCTGACTACACATCCAAAATACGTAAGATGCAGTCTAGCCATCCTTGCTTCCAAGGAGCACTCTGGTTGCACTTCTTCTAGGACAGATGTGTTGGTCCTTTTGGCAGTCTATGGTATATTCAATAATCGTCTCCAGCACCACAATTCAAAAGCATCAATTCTTCTCCTGTCTCCCTTATCCAATGTTCAGCTTTCACAACTATATGATGCAACTGAAAATGCCATGGCATGAGTCAGGCAAACCTTTGTCTTCAGTGAGACATCTTTACTTTTCAATACACTAAAGAGATCTTTTGCCACAGCTTTTCCCAAAGCTATGCATCTTTTGATTTTTTTGACTGCTGCTTCCATGGGTTTTGATTATAGAACCAAGTAAAGCAAAATCATGGATAGTCACTTTCTAATCTTCCCCACTTATGCAGTTGCTTTGGCATGTCCTAATCTTTAATATCTGGTTTTCAAAAGTGGAAAAGAGAAAAATGAAGAGCAATGAATAAGGTATAGGACTTTTAAATTCCAGGAAAATCATTTTGAGTAAAGGATTGGTGGGTTGAAACAAAGGGTGGGATGTGACATCAATGACAGCCCACTTCTTCGTCTCCATCTGTGATCAAATGCAGCCATAAGTGGTCAAAGGCAGATTCCCAATATTTGGAAGACATAGTTTGTTTTTCCCACCTTGGCTCCTACCAGCTATGCTCAGGTTGCTCCCAGAACATATGCACAGCAGCTTGACTCTAGCTAGGTGTGGAGAATGGGTAGCTGCACTATATTATGCAATTGATGGTCTGAGTCTTCCCCATGGAGTTGCAAGTCTTCAACAGATTCTAAAGTTTCAAAATAATTACATCAGATAGATTCAGCCAATGCAATTGTCTATGTAGGAAGATAGTTTTCCAGTGCAACCTAATCATCCATCTTCCCAGTCACTTAGTTTTAAATCATACACCTATTGATGTTCATTCCATTTGGTGTCTCTTTATTTTTTCAAGATTTCATTTTACATGGAACATAACTTAAAAAAAAAAAACTTCAAAGCAATGTCTGCTTTTTGGAAATAAGAGAGATTTTATTTTTAAAATTCTAAATGTTTCCCTTCTCTATGCTGATTTGCAACATGATTCGGATTCAAATGAAGGTCATATCCACAGAGCTTTATCTGAATCATGAATAAATTTATAAAACTTGCAACACTTTTATAAGATTCTTATCTCTTCACTGTATGGGCATAACGTGCTCCCTCAACCTTATAGTTGATCTTGCTTCAGTACTTTAGTTGTCCTAGGGTATCAAAGAATTGAGATTTTTTTTAAGTCTCATATTTTCTCAATACTTAAAGGTTTCTCCAGTATCTCTGAAAATGTGTGAAGAATGAGAAATAAGAAAGAGTATACATTTTCCCAGAGCCTAATTTTGACAGCTTAAAAAAAAAAGATGCATCCATTATAAAATGTTATTTAGGCTAACAAGAAATCCAAGTAAAATTTCAAGCCAACAATCTGTGCTTTCAACACCTAAATCAGTCAAGAATTCGAGATTTTATGCTTCCTTTGTTGCGGCACTATACATTATAGGATGTAAAATCTGACCCAACGCTTGGCTTCCCTTTAATATAGTATGTGAAAAAGGAAACTAAATCAATGTCTTCTTTGCCATCACTCTAAACAACAATGTTTTGCATGAGTAAACCTCTGGTCACACAAGATAAGAATAAATTCATCTCACCCATTCTATTATCAATACATTAATATCTGTTGGATTCTAAACTTCGAAGATCGTGAACAATGTCTTTTTTTCATTACAGCTTACCCACCATCTAAAATAGTGTCTGACACATAATAAACTCTCACTAGTTACTTGTAGAATGAATTGTTGTTGTTGTTAGGTGCCGTCGAGTCGGTATCCGACTCATAGCGACCCTCATAGGGTTTTCAATGGCTGACTGTTTCGGGATTGCCTTGGGAATGGATTGCCAGGTCCTTCTCCCATTTTTGTGGTGCTGGGAATCAAACTCGGGACCTCAGAGACTGCAGCGCAGCGCTCTACCAACTGAGCTAAATCCCAGCCCTGTAGAATGAATAGCTACACTCAATTTTATTCTAATCTATCATTACATAGACTTCTTTTTTATAGTACGGGGGTGATTGCACCCAGGACCTCATGTATGTTTTTGCAAGAGCTCTACCACTGAGCCTCTCGCAGCCCATTTTTTTACGTTTTATTTTGAGACCAGGTCACATGCAAGCCTCCTGCTTCCACCTCCCATGTCACTGGGATTACAGGCTTGTCCCACCACATCCAGCCATTACATAGACTTTTGTATATAAATCTTCACACTTAAGAATTGTCATATTCCTGCCTAATCCATTAATTCACACTACTTCCTCTTCTTTGGACTCACATATAAGGACTCACATATAAGGAAAGTACTTAGCGTCATTCTTACCTTGAAGCTTCTGAGAAGTCCCATTTTAAATCTGTGAATCTGTGAAAATCACAATTACTAAACTAGTATATTTTTTAAGTAAGTAAAATGCTCTTTTAAATGAATCCCTTAAAGAAGGCTTTTTAGTCAAAGAGTTATTATTTCAGAACATACACCACAATGAAGAGCATAAAAATAACTTACTTTATTTTATTTTTGCAGTGCTTAGATTTAACCTATGGCCTTACATATGCTAGCCAAGCACTCTACCACTGAGCTACTTCTCCAACCTCACAAAGATTCTGTTAGACAATAGAATACTAGTATCAAAATCTCAAGACAGAAAGGCAGGAGAAAGAAAAAACACTTGCATGCAAAATGTTAAAGAGCTATGATTAAAAACAAATGATAAACTCAAGGTTTTATAAAGTTATCCAAAATCAAACCAAGGCTTTCAGATTACTTAGCTATCTTTATTGTTTTGTAATGTGCCAGAAGGACCAAACTGACCCCTGGAGTATTACAAACAAGCTTCTTGGAACACTTTGAATTGCACTATTATTATTTCTCAAGTATTTTATATTAAAACTGTGCATGTGGGGGGGTGTCTGTGTGTGTGTGTGTGTGTGTGTGTGTGTGTGTGTAAAACACAGAACACTGCTTTAGTAGGCTTTTTTTTCTCCTGATGGATCATACTGACTTTGCCTCAATTCATGAGGACATGCCAATCTGTTTCTTTATGTGAGCATGGAAGTGAAGGCCAAAAAAGTGGGAGTGGGGTTTTATTTGATGTCTTGGTGAATAATTTCAGCCCTCAGTCATTGATAAAAGGTAATGCATGTCATAGAAATGGAGCTACTCCAAAAGAGCCAAGAATGAGTGTCATTTTTGATGTTAAAGTGCTAGAGGAAAATGAACTTTCTAGGAATTCATGAAGAAAAAATAAATGACAAAGAGAGCCCCTTAAGGGTGATGATCGCCATTTGGCTTCACTGCAGCCTAGAAGAGATGATAGGCAATTTTATGAAAAGTAGTTAAAGAATATAAGGCATGTAATATTTTTTGGCTTCAGGATATTTGAAGAAGAGGAAATTAAGATTGTCAATACAGTGTTCAGAACATAATTCCACATAGTTATCTATTTGCAGTTAGTATTCTTCTTTTGATAACTGTATCCCTGTACTAATAGATATGACTACATTAAAAAGGCTTCATTCAGCTACTTTAAGTTTTTTTTTCAGCCAGTGTCTCTCTGATTATGCCAAGTGTGCTTGGCACGTTTTATGTGGCCAAAGCTGACCTCTAACTCAAGACCTTCTTGCCTTAGCCTCCTGAGTGTTGAGATTACAAGTGTATGCCACCATGTTTAGCTTATTTTTTAAATTGAATCATTACATACCACTCAATTGATTCAATTAAAGCAAAGAGAATTTTTTAAGGATTAATCTCAAACCCAGTAGTGCAAAGCACAGGGACTTATTTAAGCAATATGCTTAATAATTGCTAGATTCCTTCACAGTAAAAACAATTCAGACTTTTGTAATATGGGTAGAAATATTCTCAGTATTACTTAGACACATAAAAACTCCATATTATTGTTAATTATCTCATTTTGTCCTTGAATCCCCATTGCCAGTGATACTTGAAGAAAAACTTAGTGTCTAATCAAAATTAACTATCCCTTCTAGCTAAAAGTCTCTCCATCCACAATTTTAACTATTAAAGATATTTCTTACTGATAGAAGTGTCTTCTGTCCTCCTACTCTTTTGCCCAGATTGTTTCTGGGTAGACAAAAAAGCTTCTGTGTATTTATACTGGTGGAAAGGAAAGTGACCTTTGGCATATGTTCTGTTTGCCTGATTTGTGCCGTCCAGTACAGAATACAGTAGACTCTAGTCACATAAGGCTTCTGAGCACTTTAAATGGGATTACTCTGGGTTGACGGGTTGGGATTTAGCTCAGTTGGCAGAGCGCCGCTCTGCAGTCTCTGAGGTCCCGAGTTCGATTCCCAGCATCGCAAAAATGGGAGAAGGACGGGCAACCCACTCCTAAGGCAATTCCCAAACAATCTGTCATTGAAAACCCTATGAGGGTTGCTATGAGTTGGACACGACTGGACGGCACCTAACAACAACAACAACTCTGGGCTGGGAGTTTAGTTCAGTTGGTAGAGCCCTTGCTTAGCATACACTGAGGCCCTGAGTTCTATCCTTAGCATCAAAAAGAAAAAAGAAAAAAAAATGTAGTTACTCCAAATTAAGATCCTCTGTCAAATGTATAATACACACTGGATTTCAAAGACCTAATGCAAAAAAAAAAAAAAAAAAGTAGTATAAAAAAAGCATTGGGTAGTCACTACACACTATAGCAGTGGCATACCATGGAAAGAGGCATAGGAAGAACCAGGAGGGTCAGGGAGCCATATAGATTTCATTAATTTGTTTTTGTTTTTGTTAGGTGCCATCAATTTAGATCTGATTCATAGCAACTCTATGTACAACAGAACAAAACACTACCCAACACTGTGCCATGCACATGATCTTCTTATGTTCGAACCCAGTGTTGCCGTCTCTGTTCTTCCCATTTGGGGTCAAGCCATTAGCAAAAGGAGGTCCCAGAGGCTTCACTCCATTTTCATCATTAAGGTTGACTCTACTTTGAGGAGGCAACTCTTTCTCAGTCATCTTTGGGATGCCTTCCAGACTGGGAGGCTCATTCTCTGGCACTATATTTGATAGTGCTTCTCTGCTATTCACTAGGATTTAGCTCAGTTGGTAGAGTGCTGCTCTGCAGTCTCTGAGGTCCCAGGTTTGATTACCAGCACCACAAAAACGGGAGAAGGATGTGGCAATCCACTCCCGAGGAAATCCTGAAACAATCAGCCATTGAAAACCCTATGAGGGTCACTATGAGTCGGACATGACTTGAGGCATGTCTGACTCATAGTGGCAACAACAACAATCTCTGCTATTCATAGTGTTTTCAATGGCTAATTGATATGAGAATGGGCTGCTGGGTCCTTCCCCATAGTTTGTCTTGGTCTGGAAATTCAGCTGAAACCTGCCCTACTAGTATCTGCAATATTGGTGGCAGAGCTTTCAGCATCGTAGCAACATGCCAGCCCCCACAGCACAACAAGCTGATAGACACATGGAAGAAATTCCATTAATACTTTATGTTAATTACTGGCTAGAATTAAAATATTTTGATACATTGGGTTAGATAAAATGTTAAGTATTAAAATTAACTTCATTATTTTTAAACTTTTAAATGTGGCTACTAGACAATTTGAAGTTGCATGTGTAGCTTTCATTATATTTCCATTGGACAGCAGTATTGTGGGTGTCCTGTCTCTAATACAGGGCAGCTAGTCTATCTGCTGAGGAGTGTCTGGTTCCACATGGGAACCACTGCAAAGGCCCACCATGCTGACCATGGCCTCCAACTGTATGTTCCCCACCAACTACAGCCTTGTTTGCCCAACTGTAGCCACTTTGATCTAACAGCCCACGCAATATCTCACTTTCTTACCACTAAGTAGTATGTTATGGTCATGGGCTGTAGATAATATTCCAGGCCAATCTCCCTCAAAACTCCCTTTGCTTTTGCTGATTTAATATTCTAGAACTTTGATGACAGATCAGGGAAGCAGAACACAAACATGGGGGTCCTCATATTTTCTCTCGAGCTATCTTGGGTCACTGTCATCTTGCCATAACCCTCCTTTCTCCAAGATTCAGAATGATGGCTTAGTGAGTCCCTACCTGGGAATCCAATTAATTTTTAATGGCCATATAGAATTCTGTTGTAGGATTGTACCCGAATTTTCTTGTCCAGTCCCACACTAATATGCTGGGGAGTGGGGTACTTAATACATGTATCATTTTGCACTTGTACAATTATCACTTTGTAATAAATTCCTAGAAATGAGATGGTGGGTCAAAGGACATACACAGTATACATTTTGATTCAATGTGTCAAATTACCTTCTAGGAAGATTGTATTGATTTATATGCCCACAATGAATGAAGGGGTCTGTTTCCTTTATCTCCTACAACAATGAATCATTTAAGAAACTTTACAGATGTGGAAATTATACTTTACAGCTTTTAGTTCCATTCCTTTGAGTATTAGTAGAACAGAACATATTTTCATATTTATTTTCCAGTTGTCTTTCTTCATATATCACTCATCTGTTCAAGTTTCATTGTTTTTTCTATTTATTTTTCTTATACATTTATTTCTTTGTACATTATGACTATTAATATTTGACATGTGTTGTTAATTTTCATAATTTTGTATTTATCATTCAGTTTGTATATAGGATTCTTTGCTGTAAGAATATTTTAAATTTTAATGCAATTTCTAGTTCCTGTGATAATTTCCAAACATTCAAATATAAAAATATGTACATATTTTCAAGTTGTTTTACATTTAAATCACTGACTTAACTTTAATATTGAAAAGATCTAAAAGGAGGAATTCAATTTATCTTTTCTAAATGAATACAGCCACCTGTTAAAATGTCATTTGAAGCTGGATATGATGGCACACACCTGTAATTCTAGCACCTCTGGAGTCTGAGACAGGAGGATCAAAAGTTTGAGGTCAGAGGCAGCCTGGATACTGTAGTGAGATGCTGTCTTCAAAATAAAAAGTAAAAAATGGGTTGGGGTTGCAGCTCAGTGGTAAAGAGCTTACAAAGTACGCATGAGGCCCTGTGCTCAATGGAGGAGTACCAAAAAAAAAAATCATTTGATAAATAATACTCTTTGTTCTGCTGGTTTGAATGCACCTTTAAATGTAATAAATACCTTATAAATACTTGGCTCTATTTCTAGACTTACCAATTTTTTTCTATAAACTTCCCTATTTCTGAGCCAATAACAAACTGTTTTTATTGGTTATGCTTGCCTAACTCTAGCCATTTTGATCTACCAATCCATGCAAAATTTTACTTCCTACCACTAAGTAGTATTTGAAGGTCATAGGCTGTAGACAATATTCCAGGCCAGCTTTAACGTACATTTTAATATGTTGGGGTTGGGGATGGGGGCATACAACTGTCCAGATTCACCCTTCTCCATCCTGGCCTGTCCCCAAGAGGCTCATCTGTTTGAAACTACAACACAGGTTCTTTGGCCTCTGGGTTTCTGGGTAGGGCTGGCCAATAAACAGACATGGGATTAAGGATAGAGATCTCTAAATATTCTTCCAATTCTGCACTTGTGAGTACGGATGGGTGGCTGTTTTTGGCCCTATTAAAAGTCTGTTATCCTAAAATCCAGCCTTTCCATCAGTTTTCTAAGTCTCTGAGTTCAATGTTTGCTCTCCTTCTTGTTTAAATCATGGGATTTGCAACAGTGCCCTGGTTACCTTTCCAGGGTGTTAGACTAGACCTTCCAATTTCCCTTATAGGCTGCCTAGACCCTTAATATGGGCCCATTGTTACATTCTCCTATCTCAATTTGAATGTACTCTATTTCTTGATGGAACCCTTGTTGATTGTTGTTAGGTGCCTTCAAGTAGGGTCCAACTCATAGCAACCCTATGGACAACAAAATGAAACACTACCCAATTCTGTGTCAGGCATTAGATCTTACTTATGTTTAAGCCCATTGTTGCAGATACAATCCTTCTAGTTGAAGGTTTTCCTTTTTTTTTTTTTCATTGACCTTTTGCAAACATGATGTCCCTTTCCAGGGATTGGATCCTCCTGACTACATGTCCGAACTATGTGAGACACAGTCTAGCCATCCTTGCTTCCAAGGAGCACTCTGGTTGTATTTCTTCTAGGACAGATCTGTTGGTTCCTTTGGAAGTCCATGGTATATACAATATTCATCTCCAGTATGATAATTCAAAAGCATAAATTCTTCTCCTGTCTTCCTTATTCAATGTCCACGTTTCACAACCCTATGATGCAACTGAAAATAGCATAGCATGAGTCAGGCACACCTTTGTCTTCAATGTGACATCCTTATTTTTCAACACTTTAAAGAGGTCTTTTAGCCAGGTGTGGTGATGCACACCTTGAGAGGCAGAGGCAGGAGGATCACAAGTTTGAGACAAGAGGCAGTCTGTGTAATTTAGCAAGACCCTGTCTCAAAAAGTAAAATAATGGGCTGAGGGTGCAGCTCAGTGATACAGCACTTGCAAAGCATGCAAGCACAAGGCCCTAGGTTCAATCCCCAGTACTGAAAAATAAAATAAAATAAAATAAAATAAAATAAAATAAAATAAAATAAAAGAGGTCTTTTACAACAGCTTTTCTCAGTGCAATGCGTCTGTCTTTTGATTTCTTGACTGCTGCTTCCACAGGTGTTGATTGTAGAACCAAGTAATGCAAAATCTTGGACAACCTCAATCTTTTCTTCCTACTGACCCAGTAGTAAAGATTTTTGTTTTGTTGATGTTGAGGTGTAATCCATATTGAAGGCTGTGTTCTTTGATGTTCATCAGTAAATGTTTCAAATCCTCTTCACTTTCAGCAAGCAGAGTGGTTTTATCTGCATAATGCAGGGTGTTGATGAGCCTTCTTCCAATCATAATGCTGTGTTCTTCTTCATAAAGTCCAGCTTCTCACATTATTTCCTCACCATAGAAATGGAAGAGGTATCGTGAAAGGATATATCCCTGACACCCACCTTTCTCAACTTTAAAGTAAGAAGTGTTTCCTTGTTCCTTTCCAGTGACTGCCGCTTGGTCCCTGTACAGAATCCTAATGGGTAAATTAAGTGTTCTGGTATTCCCATTCTTTGCAGTGTCATCCATAATTTGTTACGATCCACACAGTAAAATGTCTTTGCACAGTTGATAAAGCATAGGATTTTTCTGGTATCCTCTGCTTTTGGCTAATATCCATCTGACATCAGCAAAGATGTCCCTGATTCCACATCTTCTGAATCTGGCTTGATTTTCCAGCAGTTCCCTATCTGTATACTGCTGCAGTCACTTTTGAATGATCTTTAGCAAAATTTTGCTTTCTTGTGATATTCATGATACCGTTTGATAATTTCCACATTCACTTGGATCCCCTTTCTTGGTAATAGGCAGAAATATGGATCTCTTCCAGTCAGTTGGCCAGATAGCTGTCTTCCAAATCTCATGGCATAAACAAGTGAGCACTTCTAGTGCTGCTTCTGTTTGTTGACACCTCTCTGTTGGTGTTCCATCAATTCCTGGACCCTTGTGTTTTGCCAATTTCTTCCAGGCAGCATCTACTTCATCCTTCAGTACCATTAGTTCCTGATCATATGCAATCTCTTGGAATGGTTGGTCATCCACCAATTCTTTTTGGTATAATAACTCTGTGCATTTTTTCCAACTTCTTTTGATTTTTCCTGTGTCGTTTAGTATTTTCCCTGTAGAACCCTTTACTATTGCCACTTGAGGTTTGAAATTTTCCTTCAATTCCTTAAGCTTAAGCAAAACAGAGGGTATTCTTCTCTTTTTGGTTTTCTGTCCCCAGCTCTTTGTATATGTCATTATAATATTTTATTTTGTCTTCTCAAGCTGCTCTTTGAAATCATGTTTAGTTCTTTAACTTCATCATGACTTCCTTTTACTTTAGCTGCTTGAAAATCAAGGGAAAGTTTCAGAGTCTCTTTTGACATGTAAGTTGGTCTTTTCTTTTCTTTTCTTTTCCTGTCTTTTAAATAACCTTTTGCTTTCCTCATGAATGATGTTTTGATGGTGTGTCACAACTCATCTGGTCTTGGATTATTAGTGTCTAATTCATCAAACCTGTTCTTGAGGTGGTCTCTGAACTCAGGTGAGATATACTCAAGGTCAGACATTGGCTGTTGTGCATTTATTCTAATTTTTTTCAATTTCAAGTGCCTCTATACAAGCAGCTGATAGTCTGATCTACAATGAGCACCTGGTCTCATTCTGACATTTGATATTGAGCTTTTGCATTATCTTTTTCCACTAATGTAGTCAATTTGGTCCTTGTTTATTCCATCTGGTGAATTCCATGTGTAGTCACCATTTGTGTTGGTGAAAAAATGTATTTGCAATGAAAAAGTCATTGGTCTTACAAAATTCTCTAGCATCATTTCTGTCCCTGAGGCCATATTTTCCAATTACTGAGCCTTCTTTTTTTGTTTATAACTTTTGCATTCGTCACCAGTAATTATCAGTACATCTTGATTGCATGTTCAATCTATTTCAGATTATAGGAGCTGATAAAAATCTTCCTTATCTTCATTTGTCGCTTTAGTGGTTGGTGTATAAATTTGAATAATAGTCATTAACTGGCCTTCCTTGTAGGTGCATGGGTAGTATTCTATCACTGACAGCATTGTACTTCAGGACAGATCTTGAGATGTCTTTTTTGATAATGAATGCAGACCCATTTCTCTTTTAATTTGTCATTCCCAGAATAGTAGAACACATGATTATCTAATTCAAAATGGCTCATGCCAGTCCATTTTAGCTCATTGATGCATAGAATGTCAATGTTTATGTGTTCTGTTTCTGTTTCAGTGATTTCTAATTTTCCTAGATTCATACTACATACATTCCATATTCCAAATATTAATGGATGTTTACAGTTGTTCCTCCTTGAGTTTGCCATGTCATCAGAGGGACATCACTGGTGACTTACTCCATTTTCATCATTAAGGTAGTCTCTACTTTGAGGAGGAAACTCCTCCCCAATAGTCTTTTGTGTGCCTTCCAATCTGGGAGGCTCATTTTCTGACACTCTATCTGACAGTGCTTCTCTGCTATTCATAGGGTTTTCAATGGCTAATTGTTTTGAGAGTGGACTGCCAGGTCTTCCTCCCTAATCTCTCCTTGTCTCAGCTGAAACCTGTCCACCGTGGGTGACCCTGCTGGTATTTGTAATACCAGTGGCATAGCTGTCAGCCTCAGAGCAACATACAAGCCCCATGGTATTATAAACTGACAGACACATGGGGGTCACACTTGTGTACCATCTTCATTTTCTTTTCTTTTCTTTTCTTTTTTGTGGTACTTGAGGATCAAACCCAGGGCTTCATACATACTTTGCAAGTGTTCTACCACGGGGCTGCACCCTTTGATCATTTTTTACTTTTATTTTTTATTTGTAATCAGGGTGTCACTAAATTACACAGGCTCCCTCCGGCCTCGAACTTGTGAACCTCCTTCCTTCTCCTGAGTCGCTGAGATTACAGACATGCACCATCATTCTTGGCGCTTGTACCATCTTTAAATAGAAGTCCTCCTCCAGTTTTTAAACAGTCTCTTTCTCTTCATTATCAAATGTCTTGAACTTTACAGCACACTCTTCTACTTCCTCCAATTCCTGTAGCTCCATGGAAACTGCTTTTGTAAGATTACTGTGTCATGCAGAGCTAGACAGAGAATAAGAGCTTTCCCTGGGAAATATAAAATGGAGAGGAATTAAGATTTGAATGTGGAAAGTCTTTATATGGTGATCAAGATCTGAAAGATTCCTGACTTGTCCAGTGGAACACTCTGGGGAAAAAAATGTGTCCTTAATTTGTTGCCTCTGTCCACCATTGGCTGGTGCTGCCCAGGAAGAGGTTGGCTGTAGTCTGAAAGCCAAGGCAGTTCCTGAAGGTGCTAACAGTTTGGCTCTATCCATGCGCTGCTCTTCTAATAGCTGCCAAATTCTGTTTGAAAGAGAAATCTGGACATTGTACTTTCCATCAGTACCTCAGCCACCAAAACTTCTTTTTGTTTAAAAGATATTTTACATATTCACTTTAAAAAAGAAAGAAAGAAAAAGAAAAAAGCCTTCCTGTGCCTTTTTACTCTGTGAATCACTTTGTCATTTTTGAATCATTCTCTTCTGTCTCCTGGGTCACTATCTCAACTCCTTCTCAATCACCTTCAAAAGATTTACTTTCTCTTGTTAGGTGCCGTTGAGTTGAGTCTGACTCACATTGATGCTATGTACAACAGAACAAAAACAGAACCCTGACACTGTGCCATGCTCGGTGCTATGTCAGTCCTTCTCTGAATACATAGGGTTTTCAATGGCTGATTGTTTTGGGATTGTTTCAGGAGTGGGCTACCAAGTCCTTCTCCCCTTTCGTGGTGCTGGCGATCAAACCCAGAGCCTGAGAGGGCACAGAGCAGCACTCTACCTTAAGCTATACCGAGGCATCTCACTTACAGTGTGTTGCTCCTCATTCTTTTTCCGCTTGCTCTTTTTGTACTCCACAGAGTCTATGGATTCTAGAAAAGTCTCATACATATATAACTTTGATATGGTGATGGCTTACAAATTGATGGCTCAATTCAAAGTCTGTGTCCTAAGAAAGTGCATGCTTCGCAGTCACTTTAAATAATCCTAACTGAAGTCTTTATTTTCTCTCCAAGCCTGTTTCTATTTTCTATGTCAGTAAATAGCAAAGTTGCCCACTCAGGCATCCATTATCTGCATCTCCTCCTCTCTGCAGTCTTTACACAGCCCATCACTAAGTTGACTATATCTTGTCTTTTTAATCTTCAACAATCTCTCCAATCTGTTGTGTTCATCTCTTTTGCTTTGTGTTCCATCACCATCAACCTTATTACTAAGTCAATAAATAAAATTTTAAATAACCATATCTCCCATGAGGGAAATGCAGATTAAAGCAATAGTGAAGTATAATTTTTACCTATTATATTCAGTTCTTGTGGCTAAAATAACAAATCACCATAATTTGGTGGCTTAAAACAATAGGACTTTTTTCTGTCATGGTTCTGGAGACCAGAAGTCTGAAATCAAAGCATTGGTAGGGCAGCATTCCTTTTGGTGGCTCTGGAGAAAATCCATTTCATACTTCTTCTGTCTTCTGAGGACTTCCAGCATAACATCCCAGGCTTGTGGCCACATCACTCCAATCTCTGCCCTCTTACTCATGTAACTTTTTCCTCAGTGTGTCTGTCTCAAAACTTCCTTTGCTTCCCTAAGGATGTAGGAGATTTCATTTAAGATCACCTGAATATTCTAGGATAAACTGTCCTCTCGAGATTGGTAATTTAATCACATGTTTTGCCACATAGGGCACTATTCCCTATTTTGGCACAGAAGGTAATACAGATTTCAGAGGTTAGAATGTGGGCATATTTTTGAGAGGGGACGCCATTCAGCCCACTTTTCAAATCAAATTAGTAAAGTTTTAAATTAAATGAAGACTCAGAGTAAGCAAGACAGCCAAGATTCAGAGTAAGCATACACCCAGACACAGAGCTAGGAAGCATACAAATTGGTGCAAATCTGTTTAAAGCAAGGTGGCAACACGAGTCAAGACCATTAAAAATATTCATTGAGCTGGGGTTGCAGTTCGATGGTACAGCACCCGCCGAGCATGTTGAAGGAACTAGGTTTATTCCCCAAGCTGCAAAACAAATAAATAAATAAGTTAATAATGACAATGATAATAATAATAAGTAAAAAACAAATAAAAATTTTAAAATCATACAGGCATGGTGGTGCATGCTTGTAATCCCAGGGGTTGTGATATCAAGATAGAACTAAGAGTTCAAGGCCCGCCTAGGCTACATAGTAAGTTTTGGCCCAGTATGGGCTATGTAGTTACACCTTGCCTAAAAATTCATATTCTTGGATTGGCAATGTAGCTCAGTGACAGAGCACTTGCCTAACGTGCAGGGTCTTGGGTTTGATAACCAGCACCACAGGAAAAAAAAAAATTCAAGCTCTTATCTAATAACCTTTCATTGAGAAATTTGTCTTAGATAAATACATGTCAATGTGAACAAAGAGAAGATTTAAATTTCTATATAAAAATTAACATATCTACAGAGAAAAGACTAGAAAATGTACACTAAAATGTCCATGATCGTTATCTCTGGATAGTAAAATTATAAACAACTTTATTTTATATTTATCTATGGTAATTAAATATTTTATGATGAGTATACATTACTTTTATCATCATTTAAGTTTATTCTTAAGTTTAATCATATGAAATGTGGATTGGAGTTGGATTCAAAAGATATAATAAATGATTAGCCATAGAAGATTTGCAAAGTATCTTCCAAAATATTTAAAATCATTTATGGTTACATCTATAAGGCCAAAGCAAAACAGAATAAAAAATACATTCTGGAAATCAAACTCCTGGGAATTACAGTTAAACCTCCCAAGATGCCATAGTTCAAATATCTCTAGAGAAGACTAAAAATAAGAAAGATAAGTAAAGTTGGTATGGAATGCTAGGACCACACTTTTCTGAGGGTAAAGGGGACCTAAAGAAGAAAACCTTGTTCATTTTATTGCCTAAAGGCAAGAAGTATTTTAGAAAGTGAAATCCAATATTTCCACTGGGGTTCCATGTTCTTAAATGTATCAATTATTTATCACAAAGTTCTACAGGTTAAGTAACTGGAAGAGAGATGTGAGTCTATAAATTTTCTTTTGGGAACAATTAAGAAACATGATGCTATATTAAAGCTAGCTACAAGCCGGGCGCGGTGGTGCATACCTGTAATCCCAATAACTCGGGAGGCAGAGGCAGAAGGATTGCAAGTTTGAGGCCAGAGGCAATCTGTGTAATTTAGGGAGACCCTGTCTCAAAAACTCAAAAACTAAAAAAATGGGCTGGAGTTGCAGCTCAGTGTACAGCACTTGCAAAGCATGCAAGTGCTAGGCCCTGGGTTCAACCCTCAGTACTGACAAAAAAAAAAAAAAAGCTAGCTACAAACAGCACAAAATTATCTTATGATTCTATTTATAAGACTTTTGTATGAACTCTAGTTTGAGATATTGATATTGATAACAAACTAATTAAACCAAAGATTATGTCTATGTAAAGGGTCAGAAATTAAAACTCCTCCTGCAATAAGAAATTTTTAATGTGCCAAATTCAGCTAGGAGTAATGTGTTTAACTCTCATCAACTTGAAAAATCACTTAGTTCAATAAGACAAATGCCTACTTCATTATGAAATTTTAGCATTTGTAGTTAGATATAACCTGAGGGTACCAATAAACCTAAAATATAGTCACAGAGAATTTATCTAGCTGAGATTATTTAGTAATTATTAACTTAATCTATTCAATACATTACTCAATAAAATCACAGAGAAGCAAATATCTCCCAGATCCAATCTCAGGATGCCTCAGAAGAAATGATGGCTTCCCCATTCATGACACACAAAACATCCTAAGGATTAAGACAATTGTAGTCAAAGGTCTTTCCTCTTCCTTTATGTGCAAAGATCCTCAAAGCCTTTAACTTCAAGAGATTATGCAGAAAATGTGCATACAGTTTACTCAGAGGAAATTCAATCTGAGTGACTGACTCCATGAGAACATGAAGTACAAAGTAAAGGACATGAATACCAAGGAAGACATGCTGGAGTTGTTCAATTAGACTGAGAATTAAGATGTAGTTAGATGTATTTATCCTCAAGGCAGTTGTTACAGTTCTGAAAGGCAACCTTTAAGAGAAATGACTACGCTGTAAGCAGGAAACTTATTGTAGGCTAGATTAGCAAATAGCCTACTATTGGATGGAGTTGGGAAAGAGATCTGGGTCTTCTTATCAGAATCCGTGGAGGGAATTATTTTAACTGGAGAATGGTATTTCAAAATAAATATGGCAAAAATAAAAATATATATTTCAAACATACATACATATATACATATGTAGGTATGTAAACTCATAAATATGTACAAGGACTATCTTTTGCAGTCTTCAGTGGAAAAGTCATGAGAGAATAGAAATACTCATTTTTAGAGTAAACCTGGGAAGGTTTCAGTCTCAAGAGATTAATATCCTTACATCAGTCTCTTCAGGAAAAAATTAAGAAAGGGTGTAACAACCATGGTTATGTAAGTAATCCAGGACTCCATCAAGGAGCACTAGATAGTTACTTAATATGATACTGACATGTATTTGTTATACGTAACATATTTCATATATATATAAAAAAAAAACAAGAGAACAGCATGTACGATGTGTTCCTACGTGAAAAAATGTGTGTGTGTGTAGAAAGTTTTCTTAATTGTACAATGAGCACCCAATAAAATTTTTGTTGAACAGGGTTAACCTCATGGTGATAAGACCTGAGGTAAGTTTTAGTTCTTTCCCTTTCTGTGTTAGCATTATGTCTCCAAATAAATAAATATTTTTACAAGTAGGAAAAAGGTTTTCAATTTTTTTAAAAAAGAACTAAAAAAGAAAACCACAATAAAGAATAACTTCATTACTTCCCAACATGTGGCTCAGTAATGCAATAGTTTTCCAATACCATAAATCACTCAATTTGATTTTCATTGAATTCACGATGTCAGTTCTCTGATTTCTCTTGTTCAAACGCCCAAGTTTCAGAGGTTGAAGAATTTGAATGGGGAAAACTCATTGAAAAATATGATGCATACATGAACTGTCATAAAGTCAGGAAGGAAAAAGCAGTGGTTTCACATTCTTGTTTTAATTCAGGGTTTCTCATACTTTTCTACCTGATCACCTTAACATCTGAGGAGAATGAATCTGAGAAGATAGTTGGAAGGTCTCTACAATCTTGTAATTTCTGTAAGGTCTTATGCCCAATCCAAACAATTGGGAGAATTTTGTATTGTATTTCACCTCATATCTGTATCTTCAATGCAAAATGAGTTTTATGATTATTTATTTATCCTGGAGTAACAGGAGAAGGAAGAGGCAATCCACTCCAGAAACAATCCTGAAACAATTAACCATTGAAAACCTTGAGGGTCGCTATACCTCAGGCCCCACTGAAAAGCACCTAACAACATCATGGAGTAAAACTGATGCTCCAAGAAGCCGGCCATATATTTCTTTGCAGTTTTGAGTACCTGCTAAGCTGAAGAGATGGGATGCCCATCTCCCCTCTAGAGGTAAGTCAGTTTGGAAAGTGCACAGAGTAAAATCAGCATTATCGACCAACTAGCTGCTCTGGGGAAATGAGGCTCCAACTTTGCCCAGGGTTACTTGGCATCTGATGGCAATCGTAGAGCAAGGAGGGAAAATAACGCAATGAGATTTTCATAGAAGGAAGACATTCATATTTACTCATTGTTACTTCAAAAGTGATTGTTTTACCAGCTTTTTAAAATATTGAGATCCTTAATATTAAAATAACTTTTAGAAAAGAAGAAATATGGGCCAGTAGAATAAGTAAAACAGTCATTAAATTCTTACTAAGTGCTTTGATTTGGGCACTTCAAAAAGAAAGTCAGGGATAAAGCTGAAACAAAATTTTTGTTTCAGAAGACTTTGTGTATGCCATGATATTACTGGTATTCTGTCAATTTTATACCTTTACTGTAGGTTTTTTTTTTTTTTTTGTAAAATTTAAAATGTCTATAGGTACTAGCAAACAAATAAAGCCTCATTTATTCATTAAACAACCACAATATCAAATTTAACTTTAAAAGGAAGTGTTTTCCCCTCTATTTCTAGGACAAAAAAATATGTATTTATCTTCCAGATAATAATGTTATTCTGTAAAGCATGCTTTTTTTCTCTCAAGAAAACTGTTTTCATAATCCTTAAAATTAAAAGAAAATCTCTAGTAAAGCCTTGACGTAATTCAAACTCTACCCATAACTTTGATGACTTTTCTTGTCTCAAAAGGAAAAAAAAAAATCCCCAGTATATTTCAAGAAGAGGCGTAGAGTCATAAAGATGCTGATTGATCAACATTAAATTAAAGCCACGTGGAAACTTGGGAAGAGGATCAGGGAAAAATTAAAATTTAGAAATTAATCTTATTGAATTTGTGTTAACAAGCAATAAGAAAAAATAAAGCCCATGTTGTAAACCTGTGTGTTCAAAAACTAACACTCTATTTGCTTTTGCAAGAGAATATAGCTGAAGCTGACAGTCGGGAATGTTTTCAATGCTAAGTGAAACCTTAAAAATCTTTTTCTTTTGCAATTATTCATTTCTTAGGTTCAGTGAAACATGTTGAGTCACAAAGAATGATCTTATTTTATTTTTCTCTTTCCCCAAAAAACAGTGCAATCAAATAAAAGTTATAGGAAAAAAAAATAGCCTACTTCTAGCCAAAAAGGTACTTTAAAAAGTATGGGTTTTTTTTCTTTCAAAAGCAATTCTGTGTAGTAAATAAATTACTGTATCCGAATGTCCTATTTTTGTACCACATTTAAATTGCTGAGACTGAAAAAAGTAAGAGCCAATACTTGATTCAAAGAGATATTTATCACATTCTCTAAACTGATGGGAAGAATACATAGACACAATAGGGATTACAAGTCTCTTTGATGAAGTCTCCCTGATTTGAACCTGTTTTTTCCTCTTTCGTGGAACAAGAGATAAAGGCCCTGAAATAAATATTTCCTCTTTTGAAAAATCATTCAAAAGATAATTGGGCAAAGTAAGGCACTGCATACATGGTTAAAGTAGGAAATAATAAATACAAACACATAAAATACTAAGATGATATCTCTTCACTCTATTTTCAAAAGAAAAAAGGTAATGAGCAGACAGCCCCTTGTAATTTACAAGCTGAAGTCTTCCTTTGACAACCCACAGATCAATTAAATCCTCTTCAACTAAGTTTTGATGTGTTAATGTGTGAGTCCCCTCATCTCCCTAAATTTCCAAGGACTGTTACTGGGTTTCTACACTGGCTTTGCACTGAATTGTTTCTAGGGTTTTGTTGCATATTAATACAAGATCCTTTAGAGCTATGCAAATACAGAGAAAAGTAAACTTGAAGCAAATCATTCCTTATCATGCTTTATTCTCTCACACTATTTTCTGTCTTCTAGCTAATTAAAAGTAGAAAGTACTTGAATCTTGTTTAGTTTTTTGTCTTCCCTAGCTGTAAGTATAATAGTTAGTAATACTTAGATTACCAAAAAATAGCAGGTGGCCTTATTCCAATTTCTGCAACCTGTTCAAAAATACCTAGGATCTAAAAATTGTTAATCTGTCACAAATACTTTAAGACAGAGTGACTAACAGGTAAAGAAAAATATTTTAAATTTATGACTGGGTAATTCTTTTCACATATGATGGAATCCAAAACAATACCTCAGTTTTATCTGACAGGGAATTACTGTCACGTTTGCCTCCCCAATGCTTCCTGTTGGGGGTGAGTGGTCTATTCTTCAGCATGACAAAGTCTGATTTCTGAATGGCTGGTAGTGTCAAAGGGCCATTAGTATGCTAAGCCTTTTAGTGGCATGGGATAGCTCCATCCTGCTTTCCTCAATTGTTGCAATTGGGCCACATGACTAACTGATGATTTCAAGGCAAGCTTTGTAGTCTTGATGTCTTCCAGAAATTAATATTCCTTCTGCTAATATAATCTAGTGACTTCTCTTACTCAATTTTTTAATGCCTTAAAAAGGAGGTAATCCAGAGCTATGAGACTCAGCAAACTGCTAGCTTTTCTCAGTTTTAAGAGTTTAAAAAGACCAATCTAATCTGTTTGGAGAATTTGTCAACAACTTTTTATCATGTTCTTCATTTTTAAAAATTCTACAAAAACTGATGACAATTAGAGTTTGAAAGCAATTTTTTCAAAACTGAATTAATTATAGAAAAAAAGGTCGAAGTACTTTTGCGGGGGAGAATATAGTCAATTTTTTAATACCCTGCACTGCTTCTTTTTCATTTCTTGAAAATATGCCTTTCATGCTTATTAACTACCAACACCCATAGTACAATGGAATAAGCAGAAAACACTCATTTGAAAATTAAAGGAAGTGGATTAGATGATTTCTGATTCTATAGTGCCTAATTACGTGCTTTCTTATGTCTTATACTTACTCTACATTTAATCTACAAACCAATACATTTGTGAAATAGCACATTTAGTTCCAAAGATTTGAAATGTGATATGCTTTAGCTTCATCTGCAAAAGATTCCAAAGGAGACGAGATGGCAAAACTGGCCAGTTTCCGAGCCTTGCAAGAGTAAAATCTATATGTTACTGTTGTTGTTGTTAGGTGTCATCGAGTCATGTCCTCATGTCCGACTCATAGCGACCCTTATAGGGTTTTCAATGGCTGATTGTTTTGGGATTGCCTTGGGAGTGGATTGCCACATCCTTCTCCCATTTTGCAGAACTGGGAATCGAACTCCGGACCTCAGAGACTGCAGAGTGGCGCTCTACCAACTGAGCTAAATCCCAGCCCAAGATCTATATATTGTTGTTGTTAGGTGCCGTTGAGTCGGTATCCAACTCATAGTGACCCTCATAGGGTTTTCAATGGCTGAGTGCTTGGGGATTGCCTTGGGAGTGGATTGCCAGGCCCTTCTCCCATTTTTGTGTTGCTGGGAATTGAACTCGGGACTTCAGAGACTGCAGCACAGCGCTCTACCAACTGAGCTAAATCCCAGCCCATTATTTGATTAAGAGAGGTTACTTCGAGAATATCAACCAAATACATACTCAAATCAAAAGAGAAATTACTTCCCAAAATCCAATGCACAATGTTATTTTATATTTACATTTTCCACACATTGGCAGATAACTGAGAAATAAGCAAATCTTGTGTCTTTTATGATCTCTAATAGCAGAGAATGGCTGGCTTTTCAGATGTTTCTTTTTTCTCCCCACACCCACCAGCACACAGCTAGACCACACATCCTTTTCTCCCTTGCAGTAAAAGGTAATGTAACTGAGTTTCAGTTAATAGGATGTGTTTAGCTGATGGGATGTGCTTCACTGCCAGGCCTGGTCCCATAAAAATTTCTCATACATGATCTTTTAAGCCCTTTCTCCATCTGTCAACCTGGCTCAGAGCATGGTGACTTTGAAAACTTACAATAAAGAAGACTGAGCCAGAATCCAGAGCAAGCCTTGATTCCCAAATCATTTTAGAGGAGAATCACCAATCAGGCAGGAAAACCTATATTAGACTTTATACAAGTGAGAAATAAATTTATATCATTTTTGAACCATTACACATTTCATATTGAAAGTGAAGTACGGCTGAAAATAAGAACTTTGGTTACATTGACTTAGTGGTTGGGCATCACACAATAAGGAAATTGATATCTGAAACTGGAAAAATAATGAATTATGACATTTAGAAGCAAAACACATGGTAAAAGTGTCTCCAAGGAGGATCTGAGTGAAGACCATGGAACCACTGAACAAGTAGCACTAGTGGAAATGATTAGAAAAAATAAGAGTGCTTTTGGCAAGTTTTCACAAGTGACCAATGTGTTCAGATTCAGGCATTCAGACACATTTGTTCTGGTTTACAGACAAGAAGCCACTGATAACTAGTGCCCAGGGTAGTAGAGAAAATGACACAGAGATAGGTGGCATTGTGGTGACAGTTGGTATAGTTTTCACGGACAGCAGTGGCCATAGTTAAGTCATAGACTCTCCGGTCCATACCTTGCTGCCTTACCAAGAAATGGAGAGACAGGCATTGGCAAAGGAAAATTGGTTTATTTACAGCTTAGGCCAGAACTAGGAAGAGAAAAATTCTTGGTTTCTCTCCATCTTTCTTGTACCAGAGTTACAATTCATAGAAAAGATGAAACAAAAGCCAAAATATATGTAGATGTAGCTGTGAGATAAGTTATCAAAATTGTGAGGAGTCCTTTCCCAGGGTGGTAGGAAGTAGCTCTCCTGGTGTCTAGGCTTCAGTCTGTTTCCATTCTCAGCATGGGAGTTCCTAGAGAAATTTTAATTCCTTAGGATCCATTTTTTCAGGGTCTCTATTACACTGTTACAGTTTCAGCAGTGAGATCTAGGCAGCTGTGCACCTCACATTTAGTATATTAGACTCCTCATTGGGCTATCTTTTGTGGTATGATTTGGCTTTGACCCTGCATTCTGCCTGGCTTCCCTTGCTATTGCCTTATTTAAATTGGTCATAGAGGATGTAGCTCAGTGGTAAAGCACTTTCCTAGCATATGTTGTTGTTGTTGTTGTTGTGTGCCGGTGAGTCAATGGTGACTCATAACGACCCTCATAGGGTTTTCAATGGCTGACTGTTTTGGGATTGCCTTGGGAGTGGGTTGCCACATCCTTCTCCCATTTTGCGGTGCTGGGAATCGAACTTGGGACCTCAGAGACTGCAGAGCAGCGTTCTACCAACTGAGCTAAATCCCAGCTTCCTAGCATATACAGGGCTCTAATTCAATCCATAGCACTGCAAAGAAAAAATTAGTTTTGTTCTTCCGACCTCCTGTGATTCTATTTTACACTCAGTAAGTTTCTTGTAACTTCCTTTTCTCTAGCAACAGTAGGTTTCTATCACTTACAACTAGGAATCCTGATCGACAAGAAACTAGAGCAGGGTAACAGGGAATAGGTATTAAGTGGAAGGTATGTGGGTGGGTAGCTTGAAGTTTTGGATAGAACAATATGCCAGATGTTTGCCAGTTTGCTGTTGGATTCCTTCTCTACCTTCACCCTGCTCTTGACTTCTAACTTCTAGATTGGCTTATCTAATGGGAAGCACCAGCAGAATTGAAGGGCTAGTTAGGAATATGATCCCATTCTCTTAATCCCACACCCATCTAATTATGCACTTGGAAGTAGGTTTATCCGTGGCAGAGCTTGCATTTTTTTCCATGATTGTAGTTCCTTTTGAACATCCTCTCCCTCCCTGATCCCAACTCCTGCTGAACAGCTCTCACTGTGATTTTAGATCCCAAAAGATACCCTAGTTTTGGACCTCTACTGACACCTCTTATTCCCTAGGTTCTTTAGCCCTAGAGATATAGCACATCCTACTAATTTTAATACCTAAGTTGACTCATGATTTTCCTGGTTTGGTTTCTCAGAAATTCAATCACCTGTATAAATGATTTCCCTAAATTAAATGTCCTCTGTTTGAAATATTTGAAGTGGTTTGTTTTCCTGACAGGACATTGACTAATATGTACATCAAGGAAAGACTCACTAAAAAGGCTAACATTTGATGAACATTTGAAGAGAGGAGAGAGTTAGCTATGCTCATATGTGAGAGAAATGTATTCCAGGCCAATGGGAATCATCAGTGCAAAAGCTCTAAAGTGAGAACATGCCTGGCATATTTAAGAAAATAACAGAGTGAGAAAGGAAAAAGTAATAACAGATGATGTAAGAGAGGTAATGGAGTGGATCTCTGTTAATGTAAGGACCCACTGGAGGGTTTTGAGCAAGGGAAGGACATGAATTGCCTTATATTTTAAGAAAAAACACTAGAGAAGCTGTACTGAAAATTTTCTTCTGGGGGAAGGAAAGATGGAAGAGGGGGACATGTTAAAAGACTTGTAGAAATCTAGGTACGATATGATGGTAGCTTGGCTCTGTGTGCTACCAGCAGAGGTGGTAAGAAATGGTTATTATTGTAGTTGTACTTTAAAGGTAGAACCAAAGTAATTTATTGGAGTGAGAGAGAGAGGAATTAAAAAAGACTCCAATAATGATCCCCCACATGCCTGTCAGCTTGTCATGTTGTGAGGGTGTGTGTGTTGCTGTGATGCTGAAAACTGGGCCACCAGTATTTCAGATACCAGTAGGGCCACCCATGGTAGACAGGTTTTAGCTGAACTTCCACACTAAGACAGACTAGGGAGAAGGACCCAGCAGCCCACTCCCAAAACAATTAGCCATTGAAAACCTTATAAATAGCAGAGAAGCATAGGCAAATATGTTACCAGAAAATGAACCCCTCAGGCTGGAAGGTATTCAAGAAATGCCTGGGGAAGAGTTGCTTCCTCAAAGTAGAGCCAACCTTAATGAAAGGAATAGAGAGAAGCCCCTGGGACCTCCTTTTGCTGATGTGGCACAACTCAAAATGAGAAGAAACATAGTGCCTGCAAAAATGGCTCAAATATAAAAAGAGAGTGTGCATGGCACAGTGTTGGGTGGTGTTTCATTCTGTTGTACATAGGGTTGTCATGAGTCAGATCCACCTCAGTAGCACCTATGTACCCATAATGATGTAAATTTCATTGTGCTCTTCTTATATTGGCACAAAAACCTTTTTTGCTTATGTTTTTCTGGAAATCTTCCAATGTTATTGGCTGAAAGTCATTAAAACAGTTTCTGGCGACTGTTTTAGGTCTTTGTTGTCAAATCTCATGTATAGAGATTATGTGGCCACTCTGTAGTTTGGAATCATTTTTCAGAAACACATCATCATGTTTCTGAAGTGAGAGGGAGGAACCAAGGAAAACTCCAAAGTTCTTAGCTTGAATAACTGAAAAGATGTCATCAGTTAAGAGGGGAAGGCTGTGGGTTGAACAGATTTTGAGGAAATTGAGAATTCAGTTTTCGACATGTTTGGTTTGCAACATCTACTAAATATCCAGGTAAGGAAATAAACATATGTAAATACAATTCTGCAAATCATGAGAAAGGACTGGGATGGAGATAATGATTGGGGAGTTGTTGACCTACAGGTGAATTTTTATTTATTCATTATTTATGTGAGTGTGTGTGCGTGCAGGTGTAGTGCTGGGGACTGAATTCAGGGCCTTGTGCTTGCTAGGCAAAGCATTCTACAATTGAGCTACATCCCTAGACCTGTGTTTTCAGACAAGGTCTTCCTATGTACCCCAGGCTGGCCTCAAATTCATGATCCCCCTGCCCATACTTCCCAAGTGCTAGGATCACAGGCATGTGCCACCACACCCGACATATAGGTTAAATTTAAAGATTATGAGACTGAATGATATCATTTTGAGAGAGAAAACCAAGAATTGAGTCCGCTGTGAGTATAAGCAAGATACTCCAACATTAATAAATGGAGAAGAGAAGGAAGAACCAGCACTGGAGTCTAAAAGATAGCATCCAAGTGAAGTAGAGGAAAATCAGGACAGTGTGATGTCCTATGAACCATGAGAATTCAGTGCATTTGGGACTGAAAAGTCAAATGCATCAAATGATAGGTCAAATAATACAAAATCTGAGAATTGATTTTTGGTTTTAGTAACACAAGGAACTTTGGTGACTTTGAAGGAGAGAATTCAGTAGACTGGTGAGAGGGAAAGTATGACTGGAGTGTGTTGGAGAGAGAATGGAAGGAGAAGCATCAGTGTATACATTGTTTGTTCTTAGGTGTTGTAGAGTTGGGGCCATATCATAGCAACCCTATGTACAACCCAATGAAACACTCCTCGACATTGTGGCATGCCCAGCACTATGTCAGTGCTTCTCTGCTATTCACATGGTTTTCAATGGCTGATTGTTTTGGGAGTGGGCTGCCAGGTCCTTCTCACATTTTTTGTGGTGCTGGGAATTAAACTCAGGGCCTCAGAGAGTGTAGAGCAGTACTCTACTAACTGAGCTAAATCCAAGCACATTAGTGTATATATGTTGTTGTTGTTGTTGTTGTTGTTGTTAGGTGCCGTCGAGTCGGTATCTGACTCATAGTGACCCTCATAGGGTTTTCAATGGCTGACTGTTTCGGGATTGCCTGGGAGTGGATTACCAGGCCCTTCTCCCATTTTTGTGGTGCTGGGAATTGAACTCGGGACCTTAGAGACTGCAGTGCAGCGCTCTACCAACTGAGCTAAATCCCAGCCCAGTGTATATATACAACTCCTTAAAAGAATAGTGTAAACAGATGGAGCAGTAGTTGGTAGGATAAATTGGGTTACTTTTTTTTTTAATGAAAAAAATAATGGCATGCTTGTGAGCCAAAGAGAATATTCAAGGAGAGAGTATAAGAGAGAACAGGCAGATCTTAGGGAGGTGGTTCAGGATGGGATTTGATAGTATGCATAAGTGGAGGGATTAGCTTTTGATAGACCATGAATAGTTTATCTGTGGTAACAGGATGCAAGATGGAGTATGTAAGTGCAGCTGCTGGTAAGTGGTATTGTAATGAGTGTCTGAAGATGTGTTCTTCTGATTGCTTGATTTTCTCAGAGAAGTAGGAAGTCATCAGCAAGAAACAAGGATAGGAGAGGCAGGGACAAAGGCTTAAATAGAGAAAAGAGGGTGTGAAAGACCCATTTAATAAGGTGAGAAAATGAATGGGAGAAGAATATAGAGAAGTTTGATTTGATTACCAAGTAGCATTGGGGCCAATGCAAGGTTTGTGGTCAAGTGAGACATATATCTAAGGTTGAGGGATTTTCCCCCAATCATGTTCAGCTACATGGGTGGAGTAGAGAATAGAGAATTGGGTGGATTGAATGTAGGTGGTAGTTATGCTGAGTACAAAAAAATGAGAGAAACAAGAGCGCTGTGAGTATAAGCAAGAAAATCATCATTATACCTGGTCATGGGATTTAATTTGGATAAGGAGAGAGACCTCATCAAGAGAGAGGAGAACAGGGAAATGGTAAGATCAATGGATCAGTAGTTCTTATGGAATCAAAGGATAGTTGGAGAATCTTGGTTCCTTCTACCTGATTATTCCTTTAGCATGTAGTATATATCTTGTCCTCATGATCTGAGTTTTCTCATTTACACCGAGGCAGCAGAATGAAAGAAATAAAAAGGAGAAAAGAAGATGTGGCTCTTTCCTATGTTTCAAGGAGATTGCTCAGAAGTTGCCACAATATATTTCTTATATTTCTTTAGCCAGAACCTATTCATATGGCTGTTTCTAGCACTACAGATCCTGAAAAATGAAGTCTTTATTCCAGCCAGACATGGTAGTGCATACCTATAATCCTGGTATTGGGAAGACTGAAGCAGGAAGATTATGACTTTGAGCCTAGCCTATGCCATATGGTGAATTCAAGGACAACCTGGACGATATAGGAGAGCTTGAATCAAAAAGAAAAAGAAAAAAAGTAAAGAAAAAATAATAAAAGTTTCTATTACTAAGGAAAAGAAGAGAAAATATACTGGGGTAGGCAATTACTATATTTCATCACTTCAGATATGTGCATTTCCCCACATTTTACCTCTGAAATCAAGATATATAATTGGTACTGGGTATGGTTCAATTGCTGAATTTTTTTCTTTCTTAATAGTACAGAACATAATGATGCATTTTATAGTTGATGACATCTTCTATTGGAAGGAAGATGGTGGTATTTTGCCAAGACAGAGAATACTGGAGGGGAGGAACAGATTTGCTTGGGGTAAGAGAAAGGGAAAGAATATAATTAGTTTGGTTTTCTACACGTTAAGTCTGAGAATGTCACAAAAGCAGTTGAAAATTTAGGACTGAAACTCAAGAGTGTGAAGGGGCATGTGATCAAATTTATGTGGGAAAATTCCTTGAGTTCTAGGAATTTTGATAATTTGTATTCTTTGTTTCTCAAAAACTGATTTTGAGTGGCAGTTCTTCACTACTGGAAGAAATTATTTCACTGGTTGCTGAAGTTTCAGCAGCTCTGTTAGAGGTCATAATAATTTTATAAGATGATAAAGTATCAATTTAAAGTTTCCAATTATATTGTCAGTGAAAAATAAGATGTCATTTTAAAAATGAATTTGTAGCCAATAGGTGATGGCAGAGCTTTGTCATGTCTATAGTGATTGTATGTGAAACTTAACTTCTGATGGAAATATCTGGTTTTAATTTGCTTTTTTTCTGGATGCTTTATTAAAGACCCATGTGCAAGGGGAAAAATTAAAAACAGACAACTTCAGATCCACTGTAAATTTCACATGCCATCAGAAAGACTAAGCTAAATATTTCTTTTGGCCACCATGCATGAAATGCAAGAAAAAGTAAAGTCAATTCACATTTTAATATTTGCATTTGAAACAATAAAATGACAAGGAGACTAACATTCTATTAAGCTTATTAGTATAATCTATAGTTTTGGTGAAATCATAGAAAGAAATGCATGCAGCAAATTATTTCTGTTCCATTCTTCAGTCTATATCCATTATTTGAAAGGTGAAAAATAAGGAAATGAAAGGGATTATTAATTTTATGTTAATGAAAGCTTAGTGAAAAGTAGATTTTTGCTTTAGGTCTCTTGCCAGCAACATGAGACCTTTATCCCTAATATCCCACCAAAGTCTTCAGGATATGGCACTTGATCAAAGATAAAATTTTAGAAACCAGTAAGATCCACATACTCGAGAGAACAATCACATTAAACATAATTTGTACAATGTTTTCTAAGTAAAAACAACAAAGAGGGAGTATTTTTTTCTTATTTTTGACATTTTAAAATTTCTAGTTAGCTTTATTCACTCATTCATTTACTCTACACATCCTTTTATGTGTCAAGAACTAGGTTAGGCAACCTGGATGTGGTGATGCAATTGGAATGCTAAAGCAGGAGGATGGTGAGTTTGAGGCCACCTGGGCTACATAGCAAGTTCAAGGCCAGCCTGGACTACACAGCAATACACTGTCACAGGGAAAAGACAAAACAAAACAAAAACAAACAAAAACCCTAGGTTAGATACTAGGAAAATGATTAGCAGATATATCAGATATAATCCTTGTCCTCTGATAATCTACTTTACATTGTGGAGAAAGACAACTATGTTGCATTAAAAGAGAAGCAAAGAAGGTGCTAGGAAGGAGAAAGATACAGTGCCTGGAGAGTCTATAATAAAAGCTGACTTGTCGTGAAAGTCAGGATTTTTGCAGGTGGAGGGTCAGAACTTTGGAGAAGATGTTTTTGATTGCAGGATGTTGACAAATGGAGGTTTAAAGAATTAAGCCATTTATTCCCATGTAACAGGAAACCTGGAGGTATTCTGATCAGAGTTCATTTAGAAATTGGTTCAGGGTTGGTTATTAATGCCCTAGGCTATCTTTCTCTCTCCGTTCTTCCATCTTCTCTTGTTGGCTACCTTCTCTTGTCCCCTTCTGCTAAGAAGATGCCATAATTCTAGGCATTATGTAACAGCCTTCAAAGGCAGGGAAACAGGCATTTCTCCTTGTGTGTCTCTTTTTTTCAGAAGCCCTTTTTGTCAGAGGCAATTTCAGATTCCACCAGCCTTGGACATGGCCATGTGTTAGGCTGCAAGAGCTGGCAGGAAAGCAAATGTACAGTTCTGTCAGCAAGGAAGGTGAAGGTGAGACAAGCCTGAAAGATAAAGTTTCTACCACATGCAGTGAGTCTAAATGAAGTAACTACAGCTATGATCTGAGGGAAAAGGAGGTTAGCTTGAGAAGAGGCATGGAGAAGGAACCCAGTAAGCAACAGCCTGTGAAGGTCTTGACAAGATGACAGAAAGACTGCCGTTGCATGTAAGGTGAGATGTGCTAGAGCAGAAGATGAACAGCAGAGTACATGAAGCCTGTCAGATCAGGTATTTTCCCTTTATTCTGAGGGCGATGGTAAGCCATTGAAGAGATTTATAGAAGTGACATTATGTAAATTGGAGGCCAGAATATGGTAAGCCAGTAGGGACCACGGTAGATGGCTAGATAACCATGAGAATAAAATTATGTAGTATACTAATTATTGTACATTAAATAATTCTTCATTTGATCAATGTTTATTGCAGAATTAAACTGGGTGTAGTGGCATGTGCCTATAATCCCAGCAACTCAGGAGGCGGAGGCAGGAGGATCGTAAATTTGAGACCAGAGGCAGTCTGCATAATTTAGTGATACCCCTCTCAAAAAGTAAAAAAAAAAAAAAATGGGCTGAGGGTGCAGCTCAGTAGTACAGTACTTGTAAAGCATGCAAACATAAGGCCCTGGGTTCAACTCCCAGTACCATAAAAATAAAATTATTGCCGAATTAGAACAATGGCCACTGGAAAGCATTGCTATGAAGGTAAAAGTTTGCCAGGCGTGGTGGTGTACGCCTGTAATCCCAGCAGTTCGGGAGGCGGAGACAGGAGGATGCAAGTTTGAGACCAGAGGCAGTCTGTGTAATTTAGCCAGACCCTGCCTCAAACAGTAAAAAATGAGCGGGGGCGCAGCTCAATGGTCCAGCATTTGCAAAGCATGCAAGCACAAGGCCCTGGGTTCAACCCCCAGTACCGCAAAAAAAAAAAAAAAAAAAAAAGGTAAAAGTTTAAGTCCAAGCTAGAGGAGTAATGACTTTATTTATCTAAAGATTTTTTGTTCTTATTTTAAAGTTCACATTAATCATACAAATTTCATAAAGTACTGAAACTTACAAAGGTGCTAAGTAGAAAACGTAAAGCAGGAAAGATGTATAGAAATTGCTGTACTACAGTCAAAAAATTATAGATAGTGTGGTTACGAAGAGCCTTACTGTGAAGGCGACAGGTGAGCAAAAATTGTAGGAAGAAGAGAGGGAAGGAAGAGGCAGAAGAGATAAATGAGGGAAGAGTATTCCAGAGACAAGAACAGCATCCTATGCATAGGGCACATTAAGTGCAAAGGTTCTCAGGTAGGTATGTGGCTGGTGTATTCTGGAAACAGCAACAAGGCCAGGCCAGTATTCCTAGAGTGCAGGGGGTGAAGCGGACAGGAGTAGGAAATGAGGTCAAAGAGGCTTTAATGTGTTTTTGTTTTGTTTTTGTTTTTTGTGGTGTTGGGGCTTGAACTCAGGGCCTCGCCCATGCTAGGCAAGAGCTATACCATTGACCTACACCCTGACCCCTGTATAGAGCTTTAAATACCACAATAAAGTCTTTAGGTTTTATATTGATGAGATAGGCAGATGGAGTATTTGTTTTTGCTTTGTTTTTTGCAGTACTGGGGTATTGAACCTAGAGCATTGCATGTGCCTTGCAAGTACTCTACCCTTAGTACCTCGTTTTAGTTTTTACCTCGAGAAAGGGTCTCTCTAAGATATGCAGGATGGCTCTGGCCTTGAACTCACCATCCTCCTACCTCTGCCCCTCAAATTGCTGGGATTGGGGATGCACCACCATGCCTGGATCCTTGGAGTATTTAGAACACAGGAATGGCATGATCTGACTTTTGTCTCAACAGTTCTGATTGCTGTGTAGAAGGAGTTAGAAGGCCATTGCAAGAATTCATGCAAAAAGTGATGGTGTCTTTGGATCAGAGCAGCACTAGAAGAGGCAGGAAAAACAGTCAAATTCTGGATATATTCAAAAGATTGAGGTGGAGGGTAAAAGAGAGGAATTAAGAATCACTCTAAGAGCCAGGTGCAGTGGCCCACACCTGTAATCCCAGTCCCTCAGGAGGCAGAGGCAGGAGGATTGCAAGTTCAAGACCAGAGGCAGTGTGCGTAATTTAGAGAGACCCTGTCTCAAAAAGTAAAAAAATGGGCTGGAGGTGTAGCTCAGTGGTACAGGATTTGCAAAGCATGCAAGTGCAATGCCCTGAGTTCAACCCCCAGTACTGCCAAAAAAAAAAAAAAACCACACACACACACACACACACAAACAAACAAACAAATCACTCCAAGGATATAAAGAATACCCAATTCAGAAGTACATTAATATGAAATCATTCTTCAAGACTGTTATACTCTCTCAAAATTAGCATTCCTCAGAATATCATTTGGGAATTGAGGTTAAGGACATTAAATGAATGAAAAGCCATGTTGGTACTAGAGCTGAGGTAGGAAGATTGCAAGTTGGAGGTTAGCCTGGACAACATAATAAGACCCTGTCTCATAAGAAAAATAAGGAGGATAAGGGTGTAGTTCAGTGGTAGGGTGCATACTCCAAGAGCCAGAAAAGATTAGATAGTACTCATGACAGTAAAACAAGTGTCTTAGGCTACTGTTATATTTAGCAATGGTGAATAACTCAGGAGGAAGATTCTGGTCATGATGCATGAAATGCAAACAAAAAGTAAAGCCAATTCACATTTTAATATTGCTATTGAAATAAAAAATGATATTTGGACCTAGACATTTTATTAAACTTAATGGCAGAATCTATGGTTTAAGTAAATTGTTAACAATAAGTAAATTAACATATAAGCTATTTCTGTTTCATTGTCCAACCTACATCCTGTATATAAGGTAAGGAAGGACCTCAGCTGAAGGAAGTCAACAGAAGGCAAGGAGAACCAGAGATTCTATTGAAGTGTACCGTTGGCAAGGCTGATCTTAGATCACGGGCTGTACGAAAGGCAGAAAGAGTGGAGGCTTCCCTAAGGATTCCAAATCCTTGGAAGGAGGGGACCAGAAGAGTGGTAGACAGAGAAGTTGGCTTTTAGTCAATGGGGCTAGGAATAGAGGTATAGTAAGTTGTCCTGGATGAACACTGGGACATATTATGAGTTACTCCTTGGTATAAAAATGTGTATTAAAATTCAACCCAAACATTGAAAGCATTTTTGGGCTTAAAATTCCCTCTGAAATAAAGAATGCACAAATAGTTTGTTGTTGTTGTTAGGTGCCATAAAGTCAGATCCAACTCCTGGTGACCTTATGTAAAACAGAATGAAACATTATCCAACACTGTGTCAGGCCGATGATCATTCTATGTTTGAGCCATTTGTTGCAGCCGTGTGTTTCTTCTCATTTTGTGTCCTGCCACATCAACAAAAGGAGGTCCCTGGGGCTTTACTCCATTCTTGTAATTAAGATCAACTCTACTTTGAGGAGGTGATTCTTCCCCAGTCATTCTTGAATACCTTCTGGCCTGAGAGGTTAATTTTCTGGCAATATATTTGCCAGTGTTTCTCTACTATTCATAGGGTTTTCAATGTCTAATTGTTTCAGGAGTGGTCTGCTGGGTCCTTCTCTCTAGTCTGTCGTAGTCTGGAAGTTTAGCTGAAACCTGTCCACCATGGGTTGCCCTGCTGGTATCTGAAATACTGGTGGCCTTCCTTTCAGCATCACAGCAACACACAAGGCCTTAAAGCATGAGAAGCTGACAGAAAGGTGGGGACAGAAATAGCTACACACAATTATGTCCAACTGACTTTTAAATAAAAGATGTAAAAAACAATTCCATGGAAGGATAGGGTTTATAATAAATGATGTTGGAACAACTGGATAGTCACAAAGCAAAGACCTGAATCTTGACCTAAGCCTCCCACCTTTTTAATCCAAACCATAACTCACAGAAATTTATTCAAAAATGGATATATAGACTTAAATGTCAAAGGTAAAACTATGAAACCCTCAGAAGAAAACAGGAGAAAATCTTTAGGAAATAAGATTGTGGAACAATTCTTGGGTAAGACACCAAAAGCACAATCCATAACCTTAAAAAAATAGAATAAACTAGACTTCAAGATTAAAAACATTTCTTCTGTGAAAAGACTCTGTTAAGAGGATAAAAAGGCAAGCTACAGATAGGAGAATGTTACATATCTGACAAAAAGACTCATAACTGGTGGATATAAAACACTCTCAAAATATAACAACAACAACAAAACCCAATAATGCAACTAGAAAATGGGCAAAAGATGTAAGATGCTCTACTAAATAGAATATACAAATGGCTTATAGGAACATGAAAAGATGCTCAATATTATTAGTCATTAAAGGAATGCAAATTAAGACCATGCTGAGAGAAAAATAGCAACAAATGCTGGTTAGGATATGGAGAAACTAGATCTCTCATACATATCTTGTGGGAAATGGTTCAGCCCTTCCCTTCTATTCCCTCCCATCCTTTCCCTCCCCTCCCCTCTCCTCTGCTTCTCTTCCTTTCCTCCCTTCCTGCTGAGGATTGAGCCCACAGTCTCATACAGGCTGTGTAAGCACTCTACCATTGACCTACACCCACAACACTGAGTTTCACCTCCAGCCCAGTTCAGCGATTTCTTTAAAAACTCTGAACTACCAACTGTATTTGGGGGCATTTATCTCAGAGCAATGAAAATTTATGTTTACACAAAAACCTGTACATGATTGATCATAGCACCTATTTGTAATAGCCCCAAATAAGAAACAATTAAAATGTTCTGTATTATGTGAATAGTTAAACAAATTGTTTATCCACTACTCAACAATAAAAAAGAATGAACTATCAATACATGAAACAACTAGCATGTACCTAAAGGAGGCTGAGTGAAACAAGCAAATCTCCAAAGGTCACTTAGTTACTATATAACATTCTCAAAATGTCAAAATTATTGACAAATTTTTCATTATAAAAATGGAAACAGTACCAGTTATGAGGGGTTGAGAGGGTGAATGTTACTATAAAGGGGTAGCCCTGGAGAGATTTTTGTTGTGTTGGAATAGATCTATGTTTTGATTGTGGTGGGCTAACTTCACATTTTGGTTGAATGACAAAGGACTATACACTTTTCATTGATGTCAGTTTCCTAGCTTTGATATTGTACTAGAATAAGATGTAATCAATGGAAGAAAATGAGTGACAGGCACATGAGACCTCTCTATTATCTTTGCAATTTCCTGTGAATCAATCTTCTTTCTTTCTTTCCTTATTTATTTATTGCAGTACTAGGGGGCTGAACCCCAGGCCTCATACATGCTAGGCAAGTCCTCTACCACTGAGCTGTACCCCCACCCTTTTTTGTTTTTCACTGTGATACAGTCTTGCTAAATTGTGTGGTCTGCCTCTGGCCTTGAACTTACCATCCTCCTGCCTCAGCCTTCTAAATTGCTGGGAATATGAGGGCCCATCACAGCCCCTGGCTCATTATTTCAAAATAAAAAGTTTGAAAGAAAAATGTCTCTAAGGCATTTCTCTCTCACTTTCCTTCATCCTGTGTATTTCCTCTTTCCTTGGAAATGACTTTTTCTTTCTTTTTTTTCTTTCCTTTCCCTTGTATATTAACAATTCCTTTAATTGGTCATAATGCAGAACTAAGCCATTCGCCATCCTCCTGAATCCTATCATTTAATTAAGGTTATGTTTTCATGTGCTTGATTTTAAAAGCAGAAACATTCTACCTCAAACAAGTGTCTTTAAAAAAACAAAATCCACAAACCAATCTCTACTTTTTCTATAATCCAGAATTAATCATTTTAGTCCCCAATACAAATGTTTCCAACACTTGCCTTTGAAGATAATTTTTGTTTTATATGTGCTGAGAATTAATAGTATTTTGAGGGCTAAGGGCGTAGCTCAGTGACAGAGTGCACCTGTAGCATGTTCAAGTCACTAGGTTCAATCCCCAGCACCAAAATAATAATAACATTAATATTTTGGTATCTACGGATTAAGATCACACACTTAAGATTAAATGAGGAACCAGTGATGTCAAATCTTATGTATGTTCCATACAGTGTACATGTATCAAAACATCACATTGCACACCACAGATATCTACAATTTTGTGAATCCAAAACAAAACTTATTTTAAAAGTATATTTCACTGAATTTCATATAAGTCCACACATCCAAAACAAAAACAAAAAAAACCTTTCCCAGACCACATTTTCCGCGTGGAAAATATGATTGTTGTAACTGCAGGCATGAAAGTGAATACAGCTCTGTTCTGAAAACTTGCAAACAGAATCTGGCAACGTTTTGGGGAACTACTATTTTAGTTTCTCAAGGATTTAGAGAGTCCTCCGGCTCTTCCAGTGGGCTCAGCCCCAGATATTTTGAGTTCTTTGAAAAATTTTGAGTTCCAGGTATTTAATTTTTCAACTTTTTTTTTCATTATCAGTGTAAATAACCAGTTCTAACAAACAATTTACACTTCTGCATTTTTCTTCCATCCATTTTCCTTCTTACCTCTTTCAACCAAACCTTTTAACTCTTTTCTAAACCCCAGTATTGAATGGAAAATAACACTACACAACTGTTAACGTTGTAGCCGCACTAGCTTGAGAACGAAGAAATTTAGTCCCTTGCGGAGATCCGTCCTCCCATCCTGGTGTTTGCCCGCAACAAGATGGCGGCGGTCTCAATGTCAGCGGCGCTGAGGCAGGCGTTGTTGTGGAAAAGACCGGTGGCTACACCTAGCATTTCCGTTTCCAGAGTTCCGACCAGGTAACAGTATTGCCAGACGTCTTCTTCAAGCTTTGCAGGTCCCTGAACTTTCGCGGAGTCCCTGCAGGCTGAGTCCTGTAGGAGGCCTCGGGGAAAGCGTCCCCTGCTGACCTTTTCCTCAGGAGAGGGCGGGCGGATTTGGGACTAGCTGCGTTCCGGCTCGGTGGCCAGGCGACTGCAGGCATGTATGCGAGGAGGGGGCGAAGGAGAACCTGTGGTTTCTTGGAAACTTTTGTTCTGTGGCTGAGGGAGAGGGTCTTTGGCGACGGTTATTTTCACCGGAACTGTGAGCCGAACCTTTGACGGGGAGGAGTCCCACTGATTTCTCGCCCATTTTTCGCATCCCTTTAAGTTTTCACCTGTTTGCCCGCCTTAAGCCCCAAGGGTTAAATCTGTCCTCTTCCCTGGCTTTAATTGGTATTGGTTGGGTTCCCAAACATAAAAACTGTTTTCTTCATCAGTCTGAATAGGAAGAAAACTTTTTTAGGAATTCCATATTAGTGAAAATATCATTACTAGTATATTAGAATGTAATTTTTACTTTATTTAGCGGTGTTGGGGATGGACCTCATGGTCTCCCACGCTAACCATGAGCTCTACTACTGAGCTACATACCTAGTCCAGGCAGTTAATTTAAAAAAGGCTGGTGATAGAGCAGTTTCCTATCCACACTTTTACTAAAGTGCCAGAATAATTCAGATATTGTTACCATTGTATTGCTTTGAAGCGTTTTTCTGATACTTTTTTTGACTGCATTACTTAATCCTTCGTTACCATGTCTCTACAAATTTTCCTACATTTATTATTCTGATATCATACATGTATATGTACATCTATTAGCATTTTAATTCGTGAAATATATTTTATCACTCTTTTACAGCTTGGAGTATAAATACAAACCAGGGGCTTATATTGAGTATCTGCCACATGTTGTGGAAACTAAGTTTTTAGACTGAAGTTGGAAAGACTGAATGAGGATGGGAGGAATGTGGGTAGCTAAAAGTTAAAAACAGAATACAGAGTTAAAAATTAATTAAAAAGAACTTTCAGATGCGAATTTATTAAGGTTTTAAATAGTGTGGGAAAGAAGAGGGTGTCTTGGGTAGGGTCAGTGGCTTATGAGAAGGCTCTCTGAAGGCAGTAGTAGAGAGTCACTGAAAAATAAAGGCTTTAATATTAGAGAAAGGTAAAGGATAAATTTGTAATTAAGTGTTTTATGTATGAAAACTTAAGGAACAGCAAGTAGTTCTCTAAGGTAAAATACTCCAGTGGTTAACATAAGACAAATACAGCTGTAATCCAGTTTAGTTCTTTTCCCTTTAGATATTATGAGAATGGATTTTGCATCCCAAATAATATCGTACTCATGGTAGCTCTAGAACGGAAAACAAGTTTAAGGGGACCACTGGTTGTATGGTTAATCAAACCACATTTATATATGTAAGTTTAAGGCACAGTCATTTTGTCAACAATTATAGTAGTTGAAGTTAAGGTGATACTAGATGATACTGGTACATATCCAAATTGCTTTCAGCTGTGCATCATTGTACACACGTGTAATCCTGCTACTCTAGAGGCTGAGACAGGAGGATCATAGGCTTCAGGCCAGAGGCAGACTGTGCAACTTCGTAAGTCCCTATGTTAAAAAAAAGTACAAAAGGGGCTGAAGATGAGGCTCAGTGGTGGAACGTTTGCCTAACATACACAAGGCCCTGGATTCAGTCTCCAGTACTGCCCTCACACACATAAATAATCTGCTTGCAAGTATAAGAAATTTGAAAACAACATTTTAAACCATGGAAGATAATCTTTATTTCACATCTTAAAAAAAACCGTGAAAGCCAAGGAAAATAAATTTGAATACAAGTAAATACATTTATTTGCTTTTGATACACCTTTTTTCCCCCAGATAGCTTATGATGTACTTATCACTTTGAGGAAAATTTATGGTCTTATCCCTTACATATTATTTGGAAGCACCATTTTTCCTTTATAATTTGAGAGTCATGAGGATCTGAAAATCTGAGTGAAAAGAGAACCAATTAATGGGGAAATCTATATCTAAAGTTACTAAAAAGTCATATGCAAATGGCAATGTTTCAGGCATCTTGAATAAAATATGGGAGAGTGGAATCTATGAGGCATCTGATGGTGGGGAGTTGGGAACAGAAGAGAAGGAACTATCAATGGAAGGAAGCAGTTAGCTGCTACATTAACATTTGAATTCAATTATAGTATATCAGTAAAAACCAAAAAAGCAAAACCGATTAAAAAAAAATAACATACATAGAAGAGAGGGAGAAGGTTTTTAAACAGAGCAAGTGCTTTCAGGTGATCTGAGTTTGTGCTGTAGAGTGAGTTTCCATTTCCTTGGATTGAACCTGAGGAGGGTGAAATCATCTACATTCATCCTTCCCCTAATTTTCCTAAGGGATTTTCCAGGGCAAATTTAAGTGTGCAGGATATTACCATCATCTATCAGTAGAAAAATTGGTACCCTTTCAAAGTAGCAGTACTTAGAACTCAAGATATGTGATGCAGTGGTGTTATTTATTCATTTTAATATATTTGTGTATAATTATCTTACCTAGCCCTATATCATCACTTCTCAGTGCAGTCTAGATCTTGTATTTACCTCAAAGCTCTGTGGTAGATCCTCTGAGGATATTAATTAAGGACCGTCGTAAGGACTATGTGTATGAGACTTCTTTATGAAGCTTATTTTTTGCTCTAATCTGTGACTTTATTCTGTTGCTTTATTTCCCAGTATGACATTGAGTCTGTAGGGACCTCTAGTGAGGAAGGGTCCTAAGATTGACATCAGTTATGTGTAAGTTGCACCTTACTGGAAACAGACTCCGCCCAAATTTGAAAAACATTTAGCATAGATATTTAGGACCAGTGAGTTGGAATCTACTTCAGATAAGCTGGATAAACAAAATCCCTGTCCTAAGTGGCAGCTAGCTACTTTTGCTGTCTTTGTAACACATTAAACGCAATTATTAAGAGCTTGAAATGTTTGTAAAGTGTCTTTCTTTAATGTTTTATTATTGGTAATTTTTATTTTTTTCGGTATTGGGGGTTGAACTCAGGGCCTCTCGCTTGCATGCTTTGCAAGTGCTGTACCACTGGGCTGCCCCTCCAGTCCATTTTTCTACCTTTTTTGAGACAGGGTCTTGCTAAATTATGCAGACTGCCTCTGATCTTGAACTTGCAATCCTCCTGCCTCTGCCTCCTGAGTCATTGGGATTCCAAGCTTGTACCACTGTGCCCGGCTTATTATCGGTAATTTTTAATGTACAACTCAATGGGTCTCATTATGACAATTCCATACATACATTTCCTTGTACATTGCTCACATTCACTACCCCCTGACCCTCTCAGGAACCCCCTCCCCTATCCCTTCCCTCCCAATGGTCTCCCTTCTCCTTGCGTATCTTTTTTTGAGTATACCTATCTATATATGTATATGTCAGTTTTACTGTAAGGGCAACATACATGGGGTTATTTCCTATCTTTTCTCCCATTTCCCTTTCTTCTTGTCCCATCCCCCTTTTTTTAGTCCATTATCTTTCCCTGCGTAGGTCTCATCTACTTTCATGATCTATATGTTTTAATAATTAATATATATTGAAGTCTAACATCCACATGGGGCTGGGATTTACCTTCATGGATTGCTGCTCTGTTCTGTATGAGGCCCTGGGTTCAATCCCCAGCACCATAAAAATGAGAAAAGGACGTGGCAGCCTACTCTCCAAACAATCAGACATTGAAAATCCAATGAGGGTGCCTATGAGTTGGACCCAACTTGACCACACCTAACAACAATAGCAACAATATCCACATATGAGAAAGAACATGCATTGTTTATCTTTCGGGGTCTGGCTTATTTTGCTTAAAATATTTATTTTCAGTTCTATCCATTTTCTAGAAAAAGCCATAATTTTATCCTTTATGACTGAATAAAATTACATGGTATATACCACTATTTCCTTATCCACTCATCTATTGATAGACACCTAGATTGATTCCATATCTTGGCTATTGTGAATAACATTGCAGTAAGTATGGATGAGCAGGTGTTTCTGTGGTATATTGACTTATATTCCTTTGGATATATACCCAGGAGTGGAATAGCTGGGTCATATGGTAGTTCTGTCTTTAGTTGTTTTGAGGAACGTCTGTAGTGATTTCCATAGGGGCTACACCAATTTGATTCCCACCATCATTGTATTGTTCCTTTCTCAGGGCATCTTTGCCAGCATTTGTGTGTTTTTTTTTTTTTTTTTTTTGTTAATGCTAGCCATTCTGACTGGAGTGAAATGGTATCTCAGTATAGTTTTGATGTACATTTTGCTGATGGCTGAGGATGTTGACCATTTTTTCATATGATTGTTAGCCATTTGTATTCTTTTAAGAAGTCTGTCCGGTTCTTTTGCCCATTTTTTGATTGGATAGTTTTCTTTTTGGCATTTAATTTTTGAGCTTTTTATATATTCTAGATACTAATCTCCTATCTGATGTATAGCTGGCAAAGATTTTCTCCCATTCTGTAGGTTGTCTCTTCACTCTGATAATTGTGTCCTTTGTGGTGCAAAAGCTTTTTAATTTCATGCAATCCCAGTTATCAATTTTTGCTAGTTCCTATGCTTTTTGGGTCCTATTCAGAAAGTCCTTGCCTATGTGTGTGTCTTAAAGTGTTTTCCCATTGTTTTTCTCTAGAGTTTCAAAGTTTCAAGTTTACATGAAGGTATTTGATCAATTTTGAACTGATTTTTGTACAGGGTGAGAGAGAGGGATCTAATTTCAGTCTTCTGCGTTTGGATATCCACTTTTCCCAGCACCATTTATTGAAAAGGGTATCTTTTCTCTGACTTATATTTTTGGCACCTTGTCAAATATTAGGTGGCTATAAAAGCATGGGTTTATTTCTGGATCCTCTGTTCTGTTCCATTGGCCTACCTGTCTGTTTTTTAGCCAGTGTCATGCAGTTTTTGTTACTATAGCTTTGTAGTATGATTTGAAATCAGGGATTGTGATGCTCCCTGCATTTTTCTTTCTGCTCAGGATTGCTTTAGTGATTTAGGTCTTTTGTCCTCTTTTAATTGGTTTCTTTTTTTTGCTTATTTTTTCCCCTTATGAAATACCCATACTTGGTTGACATGTTTTTATCAGTAGCAGATATGTTAAATTGTTCTTAAGAAAATTAAATATTTTAACACATGTAAATATCAGAACAGTGTTTGGCACATAGTAAATCTTCCTCAAATAAATGCTAGTTTTATTATTTGATTGAATAGCCTGCATAATTTAATTCTGATGATAGATATTGTAATAGATTGTGTTATTATTGAAAATATTATCTACTATTCCCTGTTATGGGATTAAATGCCCCTAACCTGTGGCCAGGTGATTTGCTTTGGTCAATGAAATATGAGTGGAAATGATTCGCAATGCCAAACTGAAGACTTGGGGCTCAGTTTAGAGTAGGTTTTAGCTTTAAGAGCTGACCCATATTTTGCCATACTCCTTTTCTCTCTACAGTGAGATGATCATATCCCAGGTGGGGTCTACTCTTTTAGTCCCGACTTTGGAGTGAAGACATACTGTACCAGAGCAGAAACTCATTCTTGTAGATTATATAAAATATAGACTGAATGAGAAATCTTTGCTATAAGCCACAAAGGTGTTTGGATTGCTGGTCACTTTAGCATAATAACCTGTACTGACTGTACTGACTTTGTATACACACGCACGCATGCACGCACGCACGCACACACACATTCTTTTTTTTATTAGAAATTTTTAATGTACATCTTAATGTGATTCATTTTGTCATGCTTTTCATTGTGACATTTCCATATATGCATTTTGATAAACATTATTCATATAGGTTACCCCTTACCCTCCCCTATGCTTCCCCCCCTCCTACCCTTCCCATCTAAGTCTTCTCTATCTTTCACTTAGTAGTATTTTTCTATATGTCCTTGGGTTCCAGTTCTGTTTAAGAACTTTTCCTGTAGTGGTCTTTGTTTTTCTCTTGTTAGAACAATTACATGCGATTTCTAGTCCATTTATATTGACATCATTCTTATACCCCCCCCTTTTATTATGATCTGACTTTTGAATAGGATTTTTCCTTCTTGTAATTTTGAATCAGCTCCCTCATATGAGTGAGAACATGTGGTGTTTCTCTTTCTGAGCTCATGTTCATTCACTCAAAATAATTTTCTCTAATTCCATCCATTTTGCTGCGAATGACCTTATTTCATTTTTCTTGATTGCTGAGTAGTATTCCATTGTGTATATATACCATAGTTTTTTTTATCCATTCTTCTGTTGAAGGGCACTTTGGTTGATTCCATATCCTTGCTATTGTGAAAAGCGCTGGAGATGCAGGTGTCTCTGTGGTATGATAACCCATCTCCCTTTGGGTAAATTCCCAATAGTGTTATAGTTGGGTCATATGGTAGATCTATTTTTAGTTTTTTGAGGTACCTCCATATTGATTTCCACAGTGGTTGCACCAATTTACAGCTCCACCAACAATGTAAGAGTGTTCCCTTTTCCCCGCAACCTCGCCAGCATTTGTTGTTGTTTGTTTTATTGATCTTGGCCATTCTTACTGGTGTAAGGTGAAATCTCAGCGTTGTTTTG
>VMDO01009583.1:38267-76530 GCA_007922755.1 Pedetes capensis | reverse complement strand
AATTCCATCCATTTTGCTGCGAATGACCTTATTTCATTTTTCTTGATTGCTGAGTAGTATTCCATTGTGTATATATACCATAGATTTTTTATCCATTCTTCTGTTGAAGGGCACTTTGGTTGATTCCATATCCTTGCTATTGTGAAAAGCGCTGCATTGAACATGGAGATGCAGGTGTCTCTGTGGTATGATGACCCATCTCCCTTTGGGTAAATTCCCAATAGTGTTAAAGCTGGGTCATATGGTAGATCTATTTTTAGTTTTTTGAGGTACCTCCATATTGATTTCCACAGTGGTTGCACCAATTTACAGCTCCACCAACAATGTAAGAGTGTTCCCTTTTCTCCGAAACCTCACCAGCATTTGTTGTCGTTTGTTTTATTGATCTTGGCCATTCTTACTTGTGTAAGGTGAAATCTCAGAGTTGTTTTGATTTGCATTTCCCTAAGTAAAAGATAGAGAAGACTTAGATGGGAAACTTAGATGGGAAGGGTGGGAGGGGGGGAAGCATAGGGGAGGGTAAGGGGTAACCTATATGAATAATGTTTATCAAAATGCATATATGGAAATGTCACAATGAAAAGCATGTCAAAATGAAACACATTAAGATATACATTAAAAATTTCTAATAAAAAAAACTATGAATAGCAGAGAAGCACTGACAATCGTGTTTCGCCTGTTGTACAGAGTCACTATGAGTCGGATCCTACTTGATGGCACCTAACAACAACAGCAACAACATAGATATTATACCTGCAGCCATACTACTGTGGCATTGGATCCCATCAGATCTTGGAAGCTACGAAGGGTCAGGCCTGATTAGTACTTGGATGGGAGACCACTTGGGAACACCTGGTGCTGTAGGCTTGGGAGAAGGACCTGGTAAGCCACTCCCAAGAAACAATCCACCATTGAAAGCCCTATGAATAGCAGAATAGCATGATAACAGTGTTTCCTCTGTTGTATATAGGGTAGCTATGGTTTGGACACCAACTCAATGTCATCTAACAGCAAACAACAAATAGGTACTATGCTATAAGATAGATCTCCAGAACTTACTCCTCCTGTCCAACTGACACTTTGTACCTTTTGTTTTCATTTGTTTTCTTTTTCTTTTTCTTTTGAGACAGTGTCTCACTCTATAACCCCAGGCCAGCCTCCAACGCACCACATAGCCCAAGCTGGTCTTGAACATATGACCTACCGGCCTCCTCCCCCACCAAGTGCTGGGATTACAGGTATGTACCACCACACCCAGCTACTTTGGACCCTTAGAATATCTGCCATTTCATTAGCACAACCAGGCTGTCCTACTTAAACTGTGCTCTTGGAAGTGCATTTAGGTAGTTGGTCCAAACCGACTTATTTTCTATTTATTTTCTTTTTTTGTCTTCTATTACCTTCTCTTTGTTTCCTACAGCAAAACATACTGCCGCCAAGTAAGGCATTACAAAGATACTACTTTTCTAAATAAATAATAAAATAGGCATATCTCACCAATTCATAGTAACAAAATAATTACTAAGAATACTATGAAAAGCAAGAAAAATTATTATCTCTTAGACAACAAAACAGAGGAATTGCATTTAAATTATTTCAGAAGCAAGCTATAACTATCATTGCACAACTAATAATAAACACTGAAACATCATATTAAGCTAAGGAAACTCATAAAAGAATTAGATAATTCTGAATACAGTGTTAAATTACACAGAATACACGAAATACACTGAATATACTAAAATACACTGTTAAATTACACTGACTACACTAAAATACACGGAATACATTGTTAAATTCTTTCTGGAAGAATTCACTTAACAAAGAACTAGGTCAAATGTTCTTAACTATAAAGTGGGAAATTCCAGTACTAGTTGGGAGATGTCCTTCACCTTATTTAAAAACCTTGCCAGTATTTCTTTGGAGTTTGAAAAGAATGGTGAATGATGTCATCTTGCTCTGGCAAAGGAATGGGCCAGTTGCTCTTCTGATGTTTAAACCAGACACAGGGAAATAAGCAAACTTTAGTTTCAAAATACTTTCCTGTAGCATCTTCCACTTGTTTGTTTTCAAATAAAATCCAAATTTAGGGGTCAAAGCCAGTAGACAGCTCTTGTGGTGTGGCACTACAGAACACCACAGATATGAGTAACATTACATGGACTGGGCCTTACCATCTGGCTTAAATACTGAGCATGGTGGACTCGTGAGGAGGGGGAGGTGGGCAAAGATATTCTACGTGGACAACCTACTGCCTTAAGAACAGTATTTTAACAATGTTTTCTGGGTGGTTTATCTCCTCAGTAAACAGTCAGTATAGTTAATAAACAGCTCTTTTATTCTTAGAGAATATTGTGGAACTTTTGTCAAAGGTTTGACCATATCCTTAACTTTTAATACGCTGTTGTTGTTGTTGTTGTTAGGTGCTGTTGAGTCAGTGTCCAACTCATAGCAACCCTATGTACAACAGGTGCAACACTATGGTCAGTGCTTCTCTGCTATTCATAGGGTTTTCAATGGCTGATTGTTTTTTGGGAGGGGGTTGCTGGGTCCTTCTCTCAAGCCTGTAGTACCTGGTGTTCCCAGGCGGTCTCCCATCCAAGTACTAACCAGGCCAGACCCTGCTTAGCTTCCAAAATCTGATGGGATCGGATGCCACAGTACTATGGCTGCAGGCTCCCTGACACTATTGATCACCAAAGCACACTTACCCTGGTGGCAGCCCTTGTACAGAGCCTACTTTCACTGGTGGGACACAGGGCCTTTGCCCACACGCCCTGCGTTCATCCAGTCACCCTTTGGGAAGGATCATAGTTATTTGTAAATTAAATGCTGACCCATCCCCACCAGGCGAACCTGAATCTTTGGGATTTTTGGTCGTGTGTTTTTAAAAAGTTTTGTTTTGTACTAGTGGTAACAGGAGAAGGAATAAAGGTTAGATGTCACAGAGCATGAACACTAACGCGCACTCCCCAGGTCTAAGAGAATAGGCAGCTAGAAGGCAGTCTGTCTTCTCTCCACAGGCCCTTGTCCTGGTTGTTGAAAAGCCAACCCAGCAGAACATTCTACAGCCAAGCTACATTTCCTGTAAGAACACCAGGCACTTTGTGCCTTTAGCTTCCAAATGCCACTTTTACTAAAAGAACAAAGAAAAAAATAGATAACAAAGGAGACAGAATAAACGCCCATGTCCACAGGCCAGTGCCCTCCTGGGCTGATGGGTTCTTCCAGTCCCACTGCTGTCTCTGGTCCTCCCGGGTAGCGGCAGCGTGGGCTCCCCCTCTGAAGGCTCCTTGGAGTCTCCTCCTGCATTCTCTTCACTGGAGGCACTGAGTCAGCTGGCCAGGCAACAGCAAATGCCTGCACAGCTGAGCAGGGTGCTGGAAGTCTAAGACACTTGCATTCCTGTCCACCCGCTCAAACTGCAGCACCGGCCGCCCCTCCATCTCAATCTGGAAGCTCTTGGCTGACTCCGAGGTCACGCATCCTCCAAAGTCCAGCTGGTACACCTGCGAGGCCTCCTTCCGCAGAGGCTGCTTGGCCATGACATACACAAAGCCCTGGCTGCCGAGCCGTCCATCCTCCTCCTCACTGGCCTGGTGGCACTTGACCTCATCTAGCTCCCTAGCTGTCCGGAGGCCCCTCTTGCCCTTCCACCCTTTTTTCTGCCCTGGCTTTGTTCATCAGTTCATCCCCACTGATGAATGGCTCAGCCTCATGCTGCGAGCTGTCCTGGAATTCACTTGTCTTGTTCAACTTCTTTGACCACAGTGGATCTTTCTGACTCTGCTTTCTTCTTCTCTCTCCCCAGGCAGGGGCTGGAGATGAGAGAATTACAGTCACTCAAAGTCCTAGCCTCCCTCGTCACTGTGCCCTCAGTGATGGCCTGTACACTTCTTTCCTCTGCCCGGCTCTCCATTCATTTTCAAACTTATAATTAGCCAGTTTAAAGGATTATCTTTAATACCTTATATTTAATATGTATTTTTTATTTTGTAATAATCTCAAATTTACAGAGGAGTTGCAACTAGAGGTCAAAGAACTTTTCTTCCTGTACCATTTGAGAATATTGTCAAGCTCGTGCCCATCACCCTCCAAAGACTTTAGTGTATGCTCCCTACAAATAAGAACATCCTCTATAGATTCACAATGTTTGTTTGTTTGTTTGTTAGATGCCATGGAGTTGTGTCCAACTTGTAGTGACCCTTACAGTGTTTTTGATGGCTGATTGTTTTGAGATTGCTTCGGGAGTGGATTGCCACATCCGTCTCCTATTTTTGCAGGGCTGGGAATTGAACCAGGGACCTCAGAGACTGCAGAGCGGCACTCTACTAACTGAGCTAATTCCCAGCCCTTAGATTCACATTACAATCATCAAAATCAGAAAACTAAAACTGATACAGTGCAGTTTAATCCTCAGGATCCCAATTCTCATATTAATATAGATCCGGTTCAGAATCATGTGTTGCAATTAAGTTGTCCTGTCTCCAGCCTCCTTTACTGTAGAACAGTTCCTCAGTGTTTCCTCAACTTTCATGGCCTTAGCACTGTTGAAGATGACAGGCCAGTTAGTTTATACAGCATCTCTCAGTTTGGAGTCTCCTGATGTTTTCTCATAGCTAAGGTCAGGTTAGGCATCCTTAGCAGTACTATTGCAGAAATAATGCTGTGCTCTTCTCATTGAATCCTATCAAGTGATGCATTTTCATTTGTTCCTCTAAGTATTAAGGAAGTCAGCTCTTATAATTTGATAACTGTGTTATTGGCCATACATCTGTACTAGAAACCTACTCTTTTCTTTGTAATTAATAACTATTTTGCGTGGAGGCACGTTTGAAACAAGGAATAACCCATTCTTCATCCGACATGCCACTTGTGAATTTATATTAACATGGACCCATGATTGCCTGTGCGTCCAGTCAGTCACAATCCCTTAGATGATAAATGTCATTATCTACATGATGCTCACATGGAAAAGCGGGGCATTCTTCAAGCTGGGCTTCTGTGTCTGACATCATGGTCCCACCATTCCTAGAGTATTCTGTTGCTTTCTGGTTGAGTAAGGTCCAGCCATGGAGAGTCATATTGTCAGAAAACCCTGATTCTTTTTAGTAGAAAATGGCATTTTAAAACCTAGATGAGCTAAATGTGGTGGTGCACACCTATAATTCTAGGGTTTGGGAGGTGAAACCAAGAAGATTCCAAGTTTGGGGTCAGCCTGGGCCACATAGCAAGAAAAAAAAATATATATATATATATATATACAATAGCAAGAAAAAATTATATATATTATACATTTTATATAAACATATATTTATAAATAATTATAAATTATAATTATATACATTTATATATAATATATGTATATAAGAATATATTACAATATATTATATATCACATATATTTATATATCATAAATATATACATACACATATATATTATACATAGTATATATAATATATATTATACATAATATATATTACATGTTATGTTATATATATTATATATAATACATTATATATAATTTATAATATCATTGTCATTGTTAGGTGTCATTGAGTCGGGTCCGACTCATAGCGACCCTATGTACAGCAGATCGAAACACTTGCCGATTCTGTGCCAGGCAAACCATCTCATTTATGTTTAAGCCCATTGTTTCAGACACTGTGTCAATCCATCTGGTGGAGGGTTTTCCTCTTTTGCGTTGACCTGCCACTCTCCCAAACATGATGTCCTTCTCCAGGGATTGATCTCTCCTGACTACATGTCCGAAATATGTAAGATGCAGTCTGGCTATTCTTGCTTCCAAGGAGCACTCTGGTTGCACTTCTTCTAGGACAGATCTGTTGGTTCTTTTGGCAGTCCATGGTATATTCAATAGACGTCTCCAGCACCACAATTCAAAAGCATCAATTCTTTTTCTGTCTCCCTTGTTCAATGTCCAGCTTTCACATTATATGTATAATATATAATATGTTACCTATTATACATATGTAATATATAATAATATAAAATATGTTATTTATATTATATTATATAAATATGATTATATGATATAATATGCTATATATTATATAATATAGAATGTGTAATTATATATTATATAGAATATGTAGAATATGTACAATATATAATATAATATATAATATTATGTATAATTATAATATATATGATTTTATGTAAATATAATATATGGAATATATGATATAATATATTATGTATAATATATGATATATTGTATGTGATATATAATATGTAATATAAATATAAAGCTGTATTTGTATTGTATTATAATTATATAACATGTAACATATGTAATATATAACATATAATATACATATAAAATATGGGAGAAGGACATGGCAATCCACTCCCAAGGCAATCCCGAAACAGTCAGCCATTGAAAACCCTATAAGGGTCGCTATGAGTCGGATACTGACTCGACAGCATCTAACAACAACAACAACATATAAAATATATAGCCTGCAGCCGTAGTCCTGTGGCATCCAATCCTTTCAGATCTCGGAAGCTAAGCAGGATCAGGCCTGGTTAGTCCTTGGATGGGAGACCGCCTGGGAACACCAAGTGCTGTAGGCTTGGGAGATGGACCTGGCAACCCACTCCCAAAAACCAATAAGCCATTGAAAACCCTCTGAACAGCAGAGAAGCACTGACAAAGTGTTTCGCCTGTTGTACACAGGGTTGCTATGAGTCGGATACCGACTCGATGGCACCTAACAACAACAACAACATAAAATATATACATATGTATACGTACATATACATAAAACCACATGGGAGAACGACATGCCAATCCACTCCTGAAGCAATCCCAAGACAATCAGCCATTGAAAACCCTATGAGGGTCGCTATGAGTCACACCTGACTTGGTGGCACCTAACAACAATATATAAACACAACAATAAAAAAATTGCACGAAAAGATAAGGTCCTCTCGTACATGTATGCACACATCTACACTTGTTGTTGTTCCTAGATGCCGTCAAGTTGAGTCCGACTCATAGCGACCCTATGTACAGCAGATCGAAACACTTCCCGATTCTGTGCCAGGCACATGAGCTTATTTATGTTTAGCCCATTGTTGCAGACACTGTGTCAATCCATCTGGTAGAGGGTGTTCCTCTTTTGCGCTGACCTGCCACTCTCCCGAACATGATGTCTTTCTCTAGTGATTGATCTCTCCTAACTACATGCCTGAAATATGTAAGACACAGTCTGGCCACTCTTGCTTCCAAGGAGCACTCTGGTTGCACTTCTTCTAGGACAGATCTATCGGTTCTTTTGGTAGTCCATGATATATTCAACAGAAGTTTCCAGCACCATAATTCAAAAGCATCAATTCTTTTCCTGTGTCTCTTGTTCAATATCCAGCTTTAACAACCATATGATGTGACTGAAAACACCATGGCATGAGTCAGCTGCACCTTTGTCTTCAACGTGACATCTTTGCTTTTCAACACTCTAAAGAGAGCTTTTGCCACAGCTTTTCCTAGAGCAATGCGTCTTTTGATTTTTTGACTGCTGTAAAAGCAATCATCTACACTTAGTTCTATATTTATCTTGTTGTCGTAATGTCATATTTACTGCAATCTGTAAGTTCACACAGCTACAACCAATTCCAGTCTGAGACCACAGTGTTTGTTCTTTCTGGTTTTCTCCCTTTCCATTGGATAATGAAAATCTTAACTCCCCTTTTTCTTAACATCCTTACTTTTTTGCTCAATTCCCCTGTTGGCAGCCAATCTCCGGTTGTTGCTGCTAGAGGCCCTCTTCACCCTGCTAGGCTCTGAAGCCTCACGCCAGCTGCCCCCACCCCTGGGTATCTTTTTATTCCGCCTGGGCTCTGACACTCCCCCGATACCTCCCCATGGGAATGCCCCCCTTAGCTGGCTCAGTCTCCCCACCTCACACCGAGCTGCCCCCCATGGACAGCCACCTCCTCCCACTTTGGTTCTGACTCACCATGATGGGGGACCCTTGCAAAGATGGTCCTCACACACTGCTTGGGATCTGGGTCCTCCTTCCACCTGCTCCCTGAGAGGTGTGATGGCTGCCCTGCTCTATCCTACCTCCTGACTCCTGGCTGAACTTTTCAGAGAAAGAGGAGGAAATAAGAAAAGCAAGGGGAAGAATTGAGATATGGCTTTGAACCTATTTGGAAAGTATGGAAATTGTTCAGAAGTAAAAGAAATCACCAGAAATTTTCTTTTCAAACTGCTAGAAAAAGATTTTCAGCAAAGCAAAGCACTACTTGTTTTTAAAAATGGAAACAGTTTTAACCAAGAGGAAAATATTTATTACTCATGAAAATCCTATATCAACCAATAAACGAAAATGTATTAATCATATACTAGTTTGTAGAACTTTCCCTAGCTAAGATTTGCATGGCCCAGGGCAAGAATACAAATGGACACACAAACACCAGTAGAAAAAATACTTTAAAGTTGCAAATAACATTAATGAACTTTCAAATAAAATATACTTTATCCACTGCCTTAAAAGATGATCTCTTATACTACAAAATTTAAAAATGGACAGAACTATTTTTATGTAATCATGTCAGCTAAAAACCAAAAACAACTGCACTTAATTATAATTGTTCATGTTCTCAGTGTTCTGTACATGAGCCAATGATAACTGGATGAGTCATACAACAAAGGCATAGATAATTCATTAATTATATTTATTCCATAAAATCTACTGCTCTGGCTTACATTTTAGCAAAATCACTAATTATATGGTTATAGTCAGGATTTTCCCATAATTTGTTTCTACTTTGAAAGGAATTCAAAATTAAATAGATTTTTTTTGAGCCACAGAAGTCCCAATGCAAGTTGTTTTAAAATTTTCTTTTTTACTACTTTCAATTTGGAGGAATTTCACAGAGACAACAGAAATGAAGTCTCTAAACCAACAGATTCAGGAACAAATCATTAATTGTACCTATCATGTTAAAACATTTTAGTAAATCAAATGATAGATTATTGCAATACCTAAAATATTACAGAGTATTTAAATTTCATCATATAAATCATTATTCTATAATTTGTATCATCTTTTAAATCAATATTTATATCCATGCTTTTATATTAACAATCACTATCATACTTCATACATGTTGTATGTATAGAACTCCATATAGATGGGCTGGGGTTTAGCTCAGTTGGTAAAGTGCTGCTCCACACTCTCTGAAGACCTGGGTTCCATCCTCAGCACCAAAAAAGTGGGAGAAGGACATGGCAATCCACTCTCAAAGCAATCCTGAAACAATCAGCCATTGAAAACCCTGTGAGAGTCGCTATGAGTCAGAGACAACTCGATGGCACCCAACAACAACACATATAGATAAGTTTAAGAATGGCATGAAACATTTAATATTGCAAAATGTTCCCCAGATGCCATGTTAAATTGTTGAGACCATGCAAGAAAATCAATGCTAGGCCATATTGAAATATGATCATTCATTATGCAAGGACATATTCCTGCTTTCCCAGAGGAAGGAATTGACAAATTAATTCACTTGCTTTTTCTCTTACCTATGCCCTTCTACTGTTCAAATCTTACCCTGAGAAATAATGTTTGTTTCTGATAGTGGCAGTTGTTCTGATGATGATAAGCCTGTAACCTTTACAGCACTCAAACACAGTTACTTTTTATTTTGTGGCTATGGGTCAAGAGATGAGGAGATGAATACTCTTAGATGTAAGATGACCTACCAGGCTGTGCCATGGCCGAGACCACATGGTGAGTGACATCTGCCCAGGGGTCCGCAGTAAATTGGTATTTTTTGTGTTTGGGATAACTGGAGCCCTCTGAGGTATAAGGCCCAAGGCAAAGCCCCTTTGCTGGGGTTTAAGGAGAGTAATGCTATGCTGCCTGCAGCCATAGCCCTGTAGCATCCCATCCTGTCAGATCTCACAATTTTAACTGACTATTAAAATTAAGCCTGCAGCGGTAGCCCTGTGGCATCCGATCCCGTCAGATCTGGGAAGCTAAGCAGGGTCGGGCCTGGTTAGTACTTGGATGGGAGACCACCTGGGAACACCAGGTGCCGTAGGCTTGGGAGAAGGACCTGGCAACCCCCTCCCAAAAATCAACCTGCCATTGAAAACCCTATGAACAGCAGAGAGGCACTGACAATAGTGTTTCCCCTGTTGTACAGAGGGTCGCTATGTGTCGGATACCGACTCGACGGCACCTAACAACAACAACAACAATTAAAATTAAAAACAAACAAAAGATTAAAAAGGCAAAAGCAGGGCATGGTGTGACTGGGGAGGCCAAGGCAGGGGGATAGATGCAAGTTTAAGAGGATCAATGGTGGATTTGTGTCCCCTCTCCCTGGCCAACTCAGGTGTTGCCACCCCACTCCTCTGTGGGATGGGATTTAGAGGTGGGGCCTTTGGGAGATAATTAGGTTTAGATTAGGTCATGAGGTGGTGCCCTCATGATGGGATTAGTAGGACCAGTCTCTGGTGAGGTCTCAGCCAGCCTGGGGCTAAACAGTGAGATCTTGTCTCAAAAGAATGAAACCAAACAAAACTCACCAGGACTTACAAACGTGCAGTGTTGCTACAATATATTACTAAACAGGGAATCTCAACAGAGAAGTTGAAATTATGTTTTAAAAAGAAAAAACATAAATCCTTGAGAAGAGTGATAGATGTGAAAAGCTCACTCTCAGTACTCAATAGCACTTTTGAGATGGCAGAAGAATCAGTGAACTTGAAAGAGATCAAAAGAAATCATCCATCACTAAGAACAAAGAGAAAAAAGATTGAACCATTTTAATTTTAGAAAACAGAGCCAGATGCGTGGCGCACGCCTGTAATCCCAGGGACTTGGGAGGCAGAGGCAGGAGGATCACAAGTTCGAGACCAGAGGAAGTCTAGTAATTTAGAGAGATCCTGTCTCAAAAAAGTAAAAAAAAAAAAAAAAAAAAAAAAAAAAAAAAAAAAAAAAAAAAAAAAAAAAAAAAAAAAAAAAAAAAAAAAAAAAAAAAAAAAAAAAAAAAAAAAAAAAAAAAAAAAAAAAAAAAAAAAAAAAAAAAAAAAAAAAAAAAAAAAAAAAAAAAAAAAAAAAAAAGAAGAAGAAGAAGAAGAAGAAAAGAAAAGAAAGAAAGACACCTGTAGAACAAGGTGGGCTGGGTTTTAGCTCAGTTGGTACAGTGCCACTCTGCCTTCTCTGAGGCCCTACATTCGATCCCCAGCACCACAAAAAAATGGGAGAAAGATATGACAGCCCACTCCTGAACCAATCCTGAAAACAATCAGCCATTGAAAACACTATAAGGGTAGCCATGTGTCGGACCTGACTCAAGAGCATCTAACAACAACAAAGGGACAAGGCCACTGGAGTTCTAGGGCAAGAGAAGAGAGCAAATGGGAGAGGACACATTTGATGAATAAAGACTGAAGTTCTCCAAGTTTGGTAGAAAATATGAATTTACACATCCAATAAGTTCAACAAACCCCAACATTGTGAAGAAAAGCATAGTTATATAGCACATCAGTCAAACAGCTGAAAATAAAATATAGGGAAAATCCTAAGAATGTACATTTTCTTTGGTCTTCTTATTGTTTATGGTGCATGGGGGCAGCAAATTTGAGACCAGTTATCCCAGTAATGGTTGGAAATAAAAGTTCCAAACATTTTTTTAAAAGTCTGGTTCTCAAAAGATGAACTGATGAGCTGGGCGCAGTGGCTCAGGCCTGTCATCCCAGCAGCTCAGGAGGCGGAGGCAGGAGGATCACAAGTTCAAGACCAGAGGCAGCCTGCATAATTTAGCGAGACCCTGTCTCAAAAAGTAAACAAATGGGCTGGGGGTGCAGCTCAGTGGTCCAGCACTTGCAAAGCATGCAAGAGCGAGGCCCTGGGTTCAACCCCTAGTACCGCAAAAAAAAAAAAAAAAAAAAAGCTGAGCTAATGAACTTGTTTGTTGTTGTTAGGTGCCCTCGAGTCGGTATCCAACTCATAGTGACTCTCATAGGGTTTTCAATGGCTGACTGTTTCGGGATTGCCAGGCCCTTCCCCCATTTTTGCAGTGCTGGGAATTGAACTCGGGACCTCAGAGACTGCAGCATAGCACTCTACCAACTGAGCTAAATCCCAGCATGATGAACTTGTTAGTCATTTTATCTGCACTTCTGCCTTGCTCTATGTGCCTTGTCTCTTATTTAGTGTTGCTTTGTACATCTCATGACTTCTCGCACCTTAAACCTATCTGTAGTGATCAGCTCCAGCAGCTGCAACCTAACACCGAGACTGGGTGGCTTAAACAACAGACATGGATTTCTTTCCATCCTAGAGGCTGGGAAGATCCAGGGCAGGAAGACCTACTTCCTGGAAAGGAGCCTCTTCCTGACTTGCTGATGACCATCTTTTGGCTTTGCCCTCACATGGGGAGAAGGAGAGACCTCTGCTCTCTCTCCCTGTTCTCCTAAGGACACTAATCCCATCATGAGGCACCACCTGGTGACCTAAACTAAACCTAATTATCTCCCAAAGGCCCCACCTCTAAATCCCACCCCACTGAGAGGTGGGGCAGCAACACCTGAATTGGGGGAGGGGAGGGGGGATATAAATCCACCAGTGATCCTCTTAAAGCAATGGAAACTCTGAATTCTTCTGTAACTTTTGGTTGAGTTTTGGTTAAGGCTTTAACATTAAAAAGAAAAAAGATACTCTGGACTTCTCTTGAGGTAAACTAACCTCTTTTTGCTGATTTGAGAAACAACCTGCTTTCAAGGACTTGAATTAAAGAAGAGTAATGGAAAGAGTGATGTCATCTAGCCCAATAATTTTTAAATTTTATTTTATTTTTTTCAGTACTGGGTGTTGAACCCAGGACCTCACACATGCTCAGCTAGAGCTCTACCACCCAGCCATGCCTCTAGTCCCTTTTTAAATTTTGAGACAGGGTCTCAAAATATTAAGTTGTATAGACTGCCCTTGAACTTGTGATTCTCCTGCCTCAGCCTCCCAAGTTGCTGAAGTTTTGTTTGTTTTGCTGGGCTGGCGATTAAACCCAGGACCTTGTACATGCTAGGAAGCACTCTACTGCTGAGTTACATCCCTGCCAGCCCACTTCTTTTAAACAGTTGTCAAATATCCCAAAGCAGTTTTTTGACTAAAGGTTTCCTTTCCTTCTGTTATCTCTTTTCAGGTCACTATCCTGGGGGTTGGAATAAAAATACAAATTGTTGTTGTTGTTAGGTGCCATCCAGTCGGTAGCCGACTCATAGCGACCCTCATAGTGTTTTCAATGGCTGACTGTTTCGGGGTTGTCTTGGGACTAGATTGCCAGGCCTTTCTCCCATTTTTGCGGTGCTGGGAATCAAACTCGGGACCTCAGAGACTGCAGCACAGCGCTCTACCAACTGAGCCAAATCCCAGCCCAAAAATACAAATTAACACATTGTTAAACATAATCATGAGGCTGGAGTTTACCTCAGTTGGTAGAGCGCTGGCTCTGTGTGCTCTGAGGCTCTGGGTTTGATCCCCAGCACTGCAAAAAATGGGGGAAGGACCTGGCAGCCCACTCCGGAAACAATCCCCAAACTACCAGCCATCAAAACCCCTACAAATAACAGAGAAGCACCAACTTAGAGCCGGACATGGCAGAATGTCAGGGAGTATTTTCGTTCTGTTGTACATTGGACCTCACTTGACCGCACCTAACACCAAAAACATAATCATAAAAAAGAAGGAAAGTTTCCTTAACACATACTGCTTCTACCTACCCTTTCCAATCCCTCAGTTGACAGGTTTTCTTTGTGTCTTTTTAACCTGTAAGTATCAGTGATCTATGCCTGCAGCCATAGCCCTGTGGCATCCGATCCTGCCAGAACTCAGAAGCTAAGCAGGGTTGGGCCTGCTTAGTCCTTGGATGGAAGACCGCCTGGGAACACCAGGTGCTGCAGGCTTGGGAGAAGGACCCGGGAACCCACTCCCAAAAATCAATCTGCCATTGAAAACCCTTTGAACAGCAGAGAAGCACTGACAATAGCGTTTCGCTTGTTGTATATAGGGTCTCTATGAGTCGGACACCAACTCGATGGCACCTAACAACAACAAATCAGTGATCTGGCATTTCCGAATCTGTTCTCATTTTCCTTAGAAATGAGAACTCTTCTTTCAGCAAAGTCCATGATAGTACATAAAAAAATATATATATATATGTTATTTAACTGAATTCATCCTTTTATTTCCAAAACTGATTTAATGATTGTAGCCCACTCTGACCCTAGAACAAAATTGAAACAATCCAGATTTGAAAACAAATCATACCCATTTATGGAACATGAGTATTTTAGCTGTCCTACAAATAAATTTAAAACATTTTTAAAGCCCCATGCCAGCTTAAATTGGACTTGAATGTGTAGCTTTTTAAATCAAAACAGCATAAATTTTGGACCTTAAAACATCCTCCAGAACAACCTAAAGTAAAATAATATTCATGTGGTTACATTCCTGTTTCTCAAGAAATGGAGGCAGTGTTGTCACATTGGGGATTTTATAGAATATCTCCGGTAGGATGCCTGCAGCGGTAGCCCTGTGGCATCCGATCCCATCAGATCTCAGTAGCTAAGCAGGGTCAGGCTTGGTTAGTGCCTGGATGGGAGACTGCCTGGGAACACCAGAAGCTGTAGGCTTGGGAGAAGGACCTGGTAACCTCCTCCCAAAAGTCAGTCTGCCATTGAAAACCCTATGAACAGCAGAGAAGCACTGACAATAGTGTTTCCCCTATTGCACAGAGGGTCGCTATGAGTCGGATACCGACTTGACAGTACCTAACAACAACAACCAGTAAGACTGGAAGTTTTGCAGGACTTCGGTTGTCGTCATCGTCATTATTGTTGCTATTGTTGGTGTTAAAGAAATCATCACCTTTAAAACAGTGACAATTGGTATGCTATAAAGGAAGAATGTTGTTGTTAGGTGCTGTCCAGTCAGGTCCAACTCATAGTGAGCCAATGTACAACAGAATGAAACACTCCCTGACACTGCCACGCCCAGCATTATGTCAGTCCTTTTCTGTTATTCATACGGTTTTTGGTGGCTGATTGTTTGGGGATTGTTTCAGGAATAGGCTGCCACATCCTTCTCCTATTTTTGCAGTGCTGAGGATTGAACCCAGGGCCTCAGAGAGTGCCGAGCATCACTCTACCAACTGAGCTAAACCCCAGCCTCATGAGGAAAGAATAGTGGGTGGGAAAATAGAAGGTGAGAAAGGCGCCCTGGAAGTTATGGGGCTGGCCACAGCGTGACGGGATTCCCCAGGCCAGAGTCAGCACATTCCAAGAGAACCAGACTCTGGTCTGAGTTTGGTGACGTATGTCTTCATTTGTAATTCTAATCACATTTTGTATTTGTTCTGCGCTTTCTCCTTGGCACTCCTAACTATTGACACAGGGGACAAATTGGCCAAATTTGTGGCTACAATTGGGATGCCTTGCACCTGACAGGACTTTGTGTTTATCATTTCCAGCCTGGAGTACAAGAATCCATCCAGAACTGGGCGAGAGACATGTTTAAGATGCAATGGGTGGAGAAGGAATTTTCCAGCTCTTGAAATGGGCAAGGGAACAAGAAACACATATTCCTCCTGTGCTTTCAGTTGAAGCTGATTTATTTTTCTCAGCACACTTTACCCATGTGAAATGCGAGGGGGAAATTACTTTCCTTTGGATCTCTGTGAATTCCAAAGTTCTTTGGCTGCTACGCAGAGAAATTTTAAAAAATTGTCCTGATTGTTAACTGCCTGTTACCTTGACTTTGCGCTCCACATGGAGACAATCTGTCAAGCATGTCTAAGGGCCCACAGCCACCTCAGTTTACCTCCATTTTCTCTCTACAGAGCCCCCTTCCTACATATCCAGGTGGTGTAAACTTTCCCTTCTCTCAGCCCCCGGAAGCTGGAGGGTGTTCTGGGGGTTTTTCCCCTCTGCTTCCTTAGCCAGGATGTGGCGCACAGGCTTCTCTCCTCCTCTTTTTCCAAGAGCCTGACCCTGCTCTCACCTGCAGGACAAAGCAAGCTCAAGGCCTAACTGTGACAGTGTAAGATCAGCCAATTTTAAAAAAGAAACAACGGAAACTCAGGAAACTATTCCACATCTGAATCTAGCGCATGGACCTCCAGGTTCATTGAGCCAATGCGCGAGTGTAGGAGGGAAAACTTACATTTTTAAGTCAGAGAAGAAAGCTTCTGGTTATACAGAGGACTTTCAACCCCGTTAGAAAAACTTCTGCATGGAGGTGAGCCTAGGCAAGTGTTTCTGTGAGTTGTGAAATTTCATGTACAAAGTAAATTGCTCTCCCCAAGTATACAGATAGGTTACCCCCAAGATGAGATCCACATATTTCATGACTACTTACAAGATCTGAGTCTATGCTCAAGCAGTATAGAGGGCCTGGCAACCATTTGTTTACCGTGGTGATTTGGAGCAATGTAAATGGCAGAAAGGCCTATAGAAAATCACACATCACATTTTTCTCCATTTCAGGAAAAATGAAATCTGTTTATATGGAAGAGGGGAGGGTGGTAAAAGTCTACAAAACTGGCTTTATCTAGCAGTTTCTAATTCTGGGTAACCATTCAAATGGTATGAGACTTTGTGAAAGTTCTAACTTCTAAGTCCCATCTCATCTATTTGAGTCCACAGTCTGGTTTTGCATTGTATATCATTTTAAAAGCTCCCTTTGGGGATCAGTGATCAGTTAGGTTTGAGGAGTACAAGGCTTTCATTTTTTTCTTACTTAGAATAAAATAATTATTAAATTGTATTATTGTTAGGTGCCATCGAGTTGGTATCCCACTCATAGTGACCCTACATACAACAGGCGAAACACTATCATCAGTGCTTCTCTGCTGTTCATGGGGTTTTCAATGGCGGATTGATTTTTGGGAGTGGGTTGCCAGGTCCTCCTCCCAAGCCTACAGCACCTGGTGTTCCCAGGTAGTCTCCCATCCAAGGCCTAACCAGGCCTGACCCTGCTTAGACTCCAAGATCTGATGGATCAGATGCCACAGGGCTACAGCTGCAGGCTAAATTGTATTAGGATGATAATATTTCAAGTTATAGCTGAGTACCTACATAACTCAGTGATTTTGCATAATGACCAACATAATGTTGGCAAATTGTTACTGAAGTTATTTGTGGATAATGATTGCATACAAAGGCAGCCTGACTCTACAGGGCTTCCTCGGCTCAGGAGCCCTTCCCTCCCCCACCTTCCCTTTTATCTAAAAAAAAATTATTTTATTCCACAGTAAAATATCTTTACTATTAGTGGGTAGATTACACAGTATATGTATGGCAAAATTTAAACAACAGATGAAGTAAAAGGAACATGAGGTATAAATGATTTCATACTCCATCAGAGTCAGATAACTCCCATTCATTTTGGGCCTATCCTTTCATAAAACTCCTTATGCATAAATTGTTGTTATTGTTGTTAGGTGCCATCGAGTTGGTATCCAACTCATAGTGACCCTCTGTACAACAGGCGAAACACTATTGTCAGTGCTTCTCTGCTGTTCATAGGGTTTTCAATGGCTGATTGATTTTGGAGAGTGGGTTGTTGGGTCCTTCTCCCAAGCCTATAGCACCTGGGGTTCCCAAGTAGTCTCCCAAACAAGTACTAACCAGGCCTGACCCTGCTTAGCTTCTGAGAATCTGACAGGATTGGAAGCCACAGTGGTATGGCTTATATAAGTATATATGGATTATAGATTGAGTTGTTAATCAGAAATATGAGCCTCCTCCCTCACCTCTGCATTCATGGATAGAGTACACTTCCCCATCCCTTCACTTTGTCACTTTCTCTGGCCAGTAAATGAAAAAGTGACAATGTGCCAGTTTCAAGGTGTCTCTCATGTCTCCACTTGACCTCCAAACTCCTGCCAGTCCATGAGAAGAGACTGTCCAGACAGCCTGTCGCTTCCAGGAAGAGGATGATTGCCACATGGAACAAAGCCTTCCATGCCAGCTTAGCCAACCCACAGATGTAGAAGCCAAATAAATCCTTATTGTTCTCTGGAACTGAGAGTTTGCAATCCTTTGTTACATAATGGCTGGGTGATGAAAAAGACTTTTAAAAATAATAAATTGCACTATATTACCCATGCATACAGAGTTGCGTTGCACAAACACCATCTTTTTGCAAGTTTTGTGGTTTATTTTTGCTTGCTCTCTACATCTTTCCTATTCTCCTTATCATGCCCATCCCTCCAACCTCCATAGGACCAGTGCTCCCAGTCTACATTATATGTTTCTATACCTTTCTTCGGGGCTGGGATTTAGCTCAGTTGGTAGAGCGCTGCGCTGCAGTCTCTGAGGACCCGAGTTCAATTCTCAGCACTGCAAAGATGGGAGAAGGGCCTGGCAATCCACTCCCAAGGCAATCCCGAAATATCAAGCCATTGAAAACCCGATGAGGGTTGCTATGAGTCGGATACCGACTCGACAGCACCTAACAACAACAACAACAAGAAAACCAACATAAGTGGACAGGAGTTTCTATTACAAGGAGACAGAGAAAAAAGTATTTATCCATTACTGGAGGAAATGCGAATCTTAATAGCATTTTTTGAGATCAATTTGACAATAGCCATTAAAATATGTTTGCACATTTTTTCCACTGCAATGCAATTATATATATATATATATATATATGGTTGTTGTTGTTGTTAGGTGCCATCGAGTCGGTATCCGACTCATAGCGACCCTCATAAGGTTTTCAATGGCGACTGTATGGGGATTGCCTTCGAGTGGATTGCCAGGTCCTTCTCCCATTTCTGTGGTGCTGGGAGTTGAACTTGAGACCTCAGAGACTGCAGCACAGCACTCTACCAACTGAGCTAAATCCCAGCCCATATATATGTATATGTAGCAAGATATATATATATATATATATATATATATATATATATATATATATATATATATATATATCTGTGGCCCTGTGGCATCCAATCCTGTCAGATCTCAGAACCTAAGCAGGGTCGGGCCTGGGCATGGTTAGTCCTTGGATGGGAGACTGCCTGGGAATACCAGGTGCTGTAGGCTTGAGAGAAGTACCCAGCAACCCCACCACTGAGCAGCAGAGAAGCACTGACCATAGGTTTCGCCTGTTGTATGCAGGGTTGTTATGAGTCGGATACTGACTCAACGGCACCTAATAACAACAATATATTTATCCTCACTGAATAAACATTTATCCTCACTGAATGGGTTTTTACTTATATGGATTAATTCCCAAGAGTTGTATTACTGGTACCAGATCTTTTTATAAATGTTTTTTACTATATATTCTCAGAAGTCATATAATTACACTATGAAATTGCTTACCTCAGAATATTTCATTTCCTGAAACTCAAGCAGTATGTTAAATATGAAAGCCAGTTAGGAAAATCACTCTCAACAAAATAAAATGTAGTAAAATTCTGTGTATATACAAATTATATTAGTTTTCTACTGCTGCCTAAAAAATTACACAAACATAGTGGTGTAAGTACCACACATTTATTATTTCACAGTTGCTGTGGATCAAGAGTCTAGGAATGGCTTAGCTCGGTTGTTTTAAATGCTCCAATCAAGGTGCCCCCTGGGCTTTGTTCTCATGTGGAGGCTCAACTGGGGGAAAATCTGCTTCCAAGATCATCCAAGGGGTTGGAAGAATTCACTATTTTGTGGTTGTAAGACTGAGGTTTCCAGATTCTTGTTAGTTGGAAGCCTGAGGTCACCTGTAGTTCTTTGTCATACCAGTATGCCCCACCATTGCCATTTACCTCATAAGCCAGCAAGGAGCACCTCTGAAGTGGGTCTGTTGGCAAGACTGTCTTACAGAACACAACATAATCACAGGATTGATATCCATCACCTTCAGCATAGTCCATTTTGGTTAAAAGCAAGTCACAAGTCCTGTCCACACTCAAGGGAAAAGGAGTATACAAAGGCATTAGCTCCCAAAGGTGGAGATCTACAGTCTGTCTGTGACACTGTCTATCTATTAACTCCAAATGCACTGTGAAAAGTTATATATATATATATATATATATATATATATATATATGATAATCACTAGGGTGAACAACTGTAAACCAATGCATTTCTAAAATACTAATTTGTTGTTGTTGTTAGGTGCCGTCGAGTCGGTATCCGACTCATAGCGACCCTCTGTACAACAGGGGAAACACTATTGTCAGTGCTTCTCTGCTGTTCATAGGGTTTTCAATGGCAGATTGATTTTTGGGAGGGGGTTGCCAGGTCCTTCTCCCAAGCCTACAGCTTCTGGTGTTCCCAGGCGGTATCCCATCCAGGTACAAACCAGGCCCGACCCTGCTTAGCATCTGAGATCTGACAGGATCGGATGCCACAGGGCTACGGCTGCAGGCTAAAATACTGATAGGTAAATATAAAAAGAATTTTTAAAAACAACATTGAAGTAATCCAAAGAGGGTAGCAAATGAGTCAGCTGTCATTGCTTGAGCAGAAGAAACAACCAACATAAGGTTATGGAGGAAAGAGTTTATTGGAAGATCACAGTCAGATGATCAGCCCATAGTGGCAGCAGAGCAGGCACGGTGGCAGCAGAGGCAGGGCCTGTGTCAGGTGACCTCACAGCATTGTAGGGAAGGAGGCAGAGAAAGACATGTCCATGGGGTCAGGTAAATCCTCCAAGGTTCTCCCCCAAGGGAGCCACTTCCAGAGAACTAGATCCTGCCTCCCCACGTTCCCATAGGCTTCATGAGCAGGGCTATCAGCTGGGGGCTGAGCATTAAGGCGGGCATTTTAGATTCAAATTGTGACTCTCCACCCCGGCCCCCAAAGGTTCGTGGCCAGCTCATAATGCAAAATGAATTTACTCCAACTTCAAGAATCCCAAAAGGCTGAACAGTCTCAACTATGGTTAGAAGTCCAGATCTAAGTCTCCACTGAGACTCAGAGCAAACTGAGCTGTGGGCTCCTGCAAGACCAAAACCAGGTTACAGACTTCCAACATAACGGCAGAGAGGAAGCATTCCCACTCGAAAAGGCAGGAAAGATCCATTTGTAGCAAGACTGATATCCACCGGACACACAAAACCTGCCAGTTCAAGTCTGGCATCTGGCTCATGACATCACCTGGCATTATCTGGGCCCAAACAGGCTTGCCTGGCTCCACCCCTCTGACTCTGTTATTTGCAGCACACATAGACCGGCTCCATTTCTTGCTGGTACCTTCCTTGGCAGATGCTTCACACTGCTGGCATCTCCAACGACCTGGGGTCTCCATTGCTGCCTATGCTCCACCTGCAAAGCTCCACATATCAATCCTTCAGGGGATCTCCACAGGGCATCCAACCCTGGCACACACTGCCTGGCCTCTCAGGCTCTCTTCTGAAACCTTGGGCACAGCCTCCACAACCCCTTGGCTCTAGTGTTTTGCATGCATGCAAAATAGCATGCATGTGGATGTCGCCAAGAGTTGCTGGTAGATTGAGAAGTAACTGGGCCCTTTGGATCACGGCTGCAGCTATGCATGGCCAGGCTGAGAAATGATTTCCCTGAGTGGTCTATTTCCAGCAGGGCGTCCTGAAGACATTCACCTTTCAGACACTCTCCCTTCAAATGGGGTTTTTGTTTCATGCCCTTGGGGCCTTAGATGAGAGGGGTAAGGTGAACTCCTTCTGGGCCTCCAGGCCATCTTTATTGTTTCAAGGCAAAGTGCATAGTTTTTCTTTACCTTGGTTTATCTCCCTCCCTAAACTGGCTCTGTTCTAGTACCTTTAAGAAAGCCCTCACCCCTGCAGCTTTTTTCTCTTTAAACTGTACATTTTTTAGATCTTCCTGTTCTATCATTTTCTATGTTGTTTTTAAGTCCTGTTGAGTCAGGTCCAATTCATAGTGACCCTATGTACAACAGAATGAAACATTACCTGACAATGTGTCATGCACATTATTGGGTTTTTATTTTAACATCTGAGCAGCCATCTTGGTTTTCAGCTGCCAGCTTTGAGGAAGGTCATTTAGAATACTTGGCTTCTTTGCCCCACCTTACTTAATCTATTATCCCCTCTGGTCCCAGGCCAGAGGACATAATTGATTTAAAAATGGCATGGTCAGGGGTGGCACCACACGTCATCTGGAACCAATCCCCTAACATGTGCCTCAACTGGGAAATTCCACTCCATCCCCATATAAGGAGCCATCTTGCTGTATCTTGCTGCTATTCTCATTTCCAGAGGCAGCCACTCTGTTCTTCTGCTTATCAAAATCTCTCATGCAAGTTCTTGAGTGCAGAGTGGTCTTTGGAAGACACTTTCACACATGGTCTTTTATCTGCTTAAGCCCATTGTTGCAGACACTGTCAATCCATCTAGTTGAGGGTCTTCCTTTTTTTTTTTTTTTTCACTCCTCCGCCACTCTCCCAAACACGATGTCCTTCTCCAGGGTTTGGTCCCTTCTGACAATATGTCCAAAGTACATCAGATACAGTCTAGCCAGCCTTGCTCCCAAGGAACACTCTAATTGCACTTCTAGAACAGATCTGTTGGTTCTTTTGGCAGCCCATGGTATATTCAATATTCATCTTCAGCACCATAATTCAACAACATCAATTCTTCTCCTATCTCCTTTACTTGCTGTCCAGCTTTAACAAGCATATGATGCAACTGGAAATATGAGATGAGTTATGCGCACTTTCCTCTTCGATGTGACATCTTTACTTTTCAACACTTTAAAGAGGTCTTTTGCAACAGGTTTTCCCAATGCAGTGCAATTACTATTCCATAAATCTTGCTAAATGCAGAAAGCAGCAACCATGCCATTGCCCCTATATCTTGTTGCCCTCATGATAATTCTTCTATCAAGTTAATTAAGTCGTAACTTTTAAATTCAGCCTCACTCAAATTGTTGGGGCATGGAAAAAATGCAGACAATCTCTTTGCTAGAATATAACATAGCTCACCTCTACTCCCATGTCCAATAGGGCCTCCATTTTCCTCTAAACCTCTGTGAGTCTCATCTGCGTTTCCATCAGCAGAAACTACACAGAGTCTCCTCACCTGGAATACAGGAGCTATAGGCTCATTGATATGAATGTTGGCCATACTCTACTTTTGTACTTTTGTTGTTGTTAGCTGCCATAGAGTCAGTGTCTGACTCAGAGAGACTCTACCTACAACAGGCGAAACAGTATTGTTAGTGCTTCTCTGCTATTCATAGGGTTTTCAATGGCTGATTGTTTTGGAGGAGTGGGTTGCTGGGTCCTTCTTCCAAGCCAACAGTGCCTGGTGTTCCCAGGCTGTCTCCCATCCAAGTACTAAGCAAGTCTGACTCTGCTCAGCTTCTGAGACCTGATGGAATTGGATGGCACAGTGGTATGACTGCAGGCTTTGTGTACTTTTTAGTATGTCATAAGCCTGCAGCATCTCTTACAGAAGCAATAAGGCAGTATATGAGCATCAGTCAGGGTCCAGCTACAACAAGAAACTACAAAAGTTATTTCAAATAAGAATTTCCCATAAAAGATCATTAAAGGATTGAAATTTGAAAGGCAAACATGGACGTTAAGGAATCACAAAATTTGTCATCGCAGGAAGCAAATATTTATCTTGGGGCTGGGGGAATGAAGGAAGATGTTTGGGCTGTAAAATGCAGAGGTTTGAAGGAGGAGACTTAGGGACTTTTCCACTCCTTCCAGGAAGTGTTGGGGTTTTAGCTCTAGCCCGGCTAAGATTAGGGCCAAACCCTCAACATAACAATGTGGTCGGTGTGGGAAAGAAGGACCTTGGGAGACCTTCTGGTAGTTAAACAAGGGTTTTGTTTTCTGTTGTTAGGTGCCATTGAGTCGGTATCCGACTCATAGTGACCCTCATGGGGTTTTCAATGGCTGTTTCGGGACTGCCTTGGGAGTGGATTGCCAGGCCCTTCTCCCATTTTTGTGATGCTGGGAATTGAACTCGGGACCTCAGAGACTGCAGTGCAGCAGTCTACCCACTGAGCTAAATCCCAGCCCTAAACAAGGGTAGGTAAGGTTTATTGGGATGCACCCCTGGTGGAGAGCAAGGAGCAAGCGGCCCCTATAGAGCAGAGCTCTATCCCTTTAAGTGCTGGCTCTACGCCTGCAGCATGCTGCAGGCTAAGTGCTGGTACAGCTCAGCCTTAAAGGCACAGCCACAGCCGCTGGTGTTCCGTGGAGGTCTGATGGTCTTAACTCTCTTGGCTCGCCTTCTTTACCTCCCTACTTCCCAAGGATGGGAGGAATTGGGAGGCTTTTCGTGGCTTGCTAGAATCCTTCGGCTCTTCAGGGCCCCTGGGCTTGATCCCGCTGGCTTGCTAGAAGGTCTTACTGGAGTAGGGAGTGCTGATCCAGGTGATGAGGTTCAGGAGACGGTCAGAGAGGTGAGGATCAAAGGATGAGGTTCAGTAGGGTGAAGATGGGGTCCAGGAGCCCTGCTTTTATAGGGTCCTGGAAGGGTCACATGGTGGGGTTCAGCCAATCAGGGAACACACCTGACAGGTACAGCGGGTAAATTGACATACCTGCCAGGTGGGGACAGTTATTATCTGAAAGTGGTGAGGGGAGCCAATCAAAATTAGGGTGGTTAGGGCAAGTCAAGCTGGCCAGGGACCATCTTTGCTCACTCGATGGGAGGGGCTAGTGTGAGTGAGTGGGATGAGCCCTGGGGTCAACTAGGGGTCAGCCCCTCAGGCTGTCATGAGGGACCCTAGTTGAGAAATATAATTTTAAAAATCCCCAACAAGGAAGGACACTGGTCAGCAGATGTTTGCATCTTTGAGTTGGCACAGTAAGATAATATGGAAAAATTGCACAGAGAAACCAAAGGTGGTGTAGCAACCAACCATCACTGTTAGAATGAAGAACCAATGCAGTGATGACAATGACAGTAAAGAGGAAGGAGCAAGGCCCTTTTCCTCTGCCCTCCCAATCTCCCTGTAGCAGTTCTGTTGTCAGGACCTAACAAGAAGCAGACGGCAAGACAAAAAAGGTGGTCTTTAGAGTCCATTTAACACCAAGAGGATGGAATGATGGGACTGGAGCAGAAATTACTTAATAACCGATACAGCATGGAAAAGGAACTCAACGCCACAGAGCTATATGCAGCAAGAATTTGAGGAGCTGAGAGTGGACTGATGAGCTCCTTGCAGGGGAAAGAGAGGCAGGATGAAGTTATGGAGCTTTGTCCAGTGAGGGTCCGGTCTTTCCCACTAGTTCTTTACTACTCAGGAATCAATAGCAGAAGCTGAATAGAATGAGTGAAAAATACCTTTAGATCTCCCCTTAGTAATATCATGTTGTTGTTGTTAGGTGCCGTCGAATGGGTATCCGACTCATATCGACCCTATGTACAACAGGCAAAACACTATTGTCAGTGTTTCTGTGCTATTCATAGGGTTTTCAATGGTGGATTGATTTTTGGGAGTGGGTTTCAGAGTCCGTCTCCCAATCCTATAGCACCTGGTGTTCCCAGGCAGTCTCCCACCCAAGTACTAACCAGGCCTGACCTTGCTTAGCTTCTGAGATCTAACAAGATCTGATGCCACAGGGCTACAGCTGCAGGCAGTCATATCATAGACAAAAAAAAAAAAAAAAAAAAACCCTCAGGACCATCTTCAATATGCCCTAATTCTTTGCCCTTTCCCCAGTTTCCCCAGCAACCCTTGTCCGGCCTCTCTCCTCTGAGGCTTAGGTTGTAGGAACCTCAGCTCTGCAACACCTGCAAACCTAATAAAAAGCCTATGGTAAATGCAGGAAGGGCCTGATGCTAGTTCAAAATAGATGTCATAAAAGTCATGCACTTTATCTCTCTCTAGACACAACATATTTAAATTAATATTACATGGAAAGCCTATCTGGTTGCCCTTGGCAACCAGGAGTGGTTGAACAGACAGGAAGAGAAAAAGTTACACCATTCCCGCAGCCTCAAGAAGTTACGGTGGAGAAGAGACGCACCAATAATAACAAAGGCATTGTTACCGCCAAAGCAGAATAATAGTATACAGAGTGAAAGCACCAGCCCTACAAACCATACAATTTCAGAGGCAATAGAGAGAGAGAACACGGCACAGCTAGAAATGAAGATATCACAACAGCCCAGTAGATTCAGGGAAAATGGGGGGAAGCCCTACCTGCCTCATCTCTCTAAGGCAGATCATTTTTACCACAAACTAGTGCCCATGTGTTTGTTTAGCACCATGGGCTCAGTGGCTGCAATAAGACAGACACGAAACCAATCAATCATGGATAATCATATCGATGTCAAAAGACAAAAATGTTTAAAGGTATGATCAGTGTATTCTAGTGGAAAGTGCAGAGATATATCATATAGCTTTTGAAAAGCCACTGTCGTGGTAAGTATTCTCTGAGGACTATGCTATGGAAGGTAGGACTAGAGAAGACATGTGCACTAATGCAGTCCACCGCTCTGATTACCAGACAGCAAGGCTCAACATAGGAAGGAGCTGGATTTCCCCCCCTCAGCTAATCTATTCGGTTGTTTTGGCTTATTGCTAGTGAAGGATGCTTCTGTTGGGATTACTGTAGTGGACAAGATAGATATATAATGAATAGTTATATGATTATCTCTTCAGTAGGGCAGAAGAGATGTTTTAAGAACAATCTTGAAAGTCACTTACTATTTGGTGTAACTAGAGGATGTTAACAATTTATAAGAGCCTAATAGATAGTGGCTATGGGAGAAAGATGTGGCAATCCACTCCTGAGGCAATCCCGAAAACAATCAGCCATTGAAAACCCTCTAAGGGTTACTATGAGTCAGATACAACTCAATGGCACCTAACAACAACAACAACAACAACAATAACAACAACAGACAGCAACTAGAAACGTGAAAGTTCTTTTAATATTAACGGTCTATACAGTTGCTGGATGGGCTGGGGTTTACCTCAGTTGAAAGAATGCTGCTGCACTCTCTGAGGGCCCAGGTTCAACATCTTGTGCCACAAAACCAGAAAGACCTGGCAATCCACTCCTGAAGCAACCCTGAAACAATCAGCCATTGAAAATCCTGTGAGGGTCGCTATGAGTTGGACCTGATTAGAAGGCACCTAACAGTAATAGTTGCTGAGTGGGAGGTGTAGTGCAGTGGAATAGCACCTGCTTAGCATGTGTGAGGCTCTGGGTTCAATCCCCAGAGCAAAAAGAAAACAAAGCTAGATAGTTGCTATGTTTGGGTAGGGTCCGGGTGGCCCCCACAGGTCCCTTATATGCAAAGGCTTAGTTCCCAAGGTGGCAGCACTGGATGGTGATAGAACCTTTAAGAGATGAGGGCTGGATGGAGGTCCTTAGCTTACTGGGGGTGTTAAGGAGCTCACGTGACCCCTTGGGAGCTCTTGCGCAACCCTTATTTTCTCACAAGATGATGTTCTAAAAAGAGAAAACCCAGCCCCTCCCACACTCTCTGTGCTTCCTGTCTGAGGGTGTGACCGTTTGTCCCAGTAAGCGCTTCCATCCTTGTCATGACCACCGCCATCCACCCCTCATCTGGGGTCCCTGCCAGAGTGGAGCTGATGAAGGCGCTGTGCCCGATGAGTTAAATAAAACTCTTTTCTTATACAGGCGGTCGGTGTTGGGCATTCCATCATAATGATGGAAAGCTGACTACTACTATAGTTTGTAGATTTTACTTTAGAGTTAAGCTTTCTAAGAGAAGCTTTTATTAAACTACTACTTTCATCAAAAACATTGGTAAAGCTAGATAAGATATTTTAAGGTATCAAAGAATAAGCAATGTAGCCAGGCCAGAGAAGTCAAGACTCAACAGAAAACGGAAACAAGTGGGAATACCCCAGACATCCTCCTTCGATTCTTCCTGTCAGGCTCTTTGCCATTTCATAGCTGGGAGACAGAGGCACAGTAGAGAGCAATGGGCTAGCGTGGTCAGTAATCTCAGGGGGATAGGGCAGCGAAATTGAGGTTCAAGAAAAGTAGAGCACCCAAGATCTGAGCCACGAGGACCCAGGAGAAATGACTCACAGAAAAGTGACTGTGTCATTGACATGTAAGAGTTTTCCAGAGAACAGGGAAGGAGTAGGAGAGTTACAATAAAAACAAACAGGTGTCATGGTTGTTAGTAAACTTAAAACATAAGGAGAGATTTGGGAAATCTTCTGGCGCTAAACAGGCAAAAATTGCAGCTTACAGCATAAAACAGAGAGGTCATCCCAGAAAATACATCAGGTGTTAAGTGGAAATCTGTCAGTCACTATTCCCTAGGTTAAAGGGCATACAAGCAAGATACCATCTATTACAGACCTTTAAACCCAGCCTCTGATCATCTCAAAGCCTGGTGGGAATTGATGTTATCTATCTCTAGTTAAAGGGCTGGGATTTAGCTCAGTTGATAGAGTGCTGCTCTGCAGTCTCTGAGATCCCGAGTTTGATTCCCAGCACTGCAAAATGGGAGAAGGACGTGGCAACCCACTCCCAAGGCAATCCCAAAACAGTCAGCCATTGAAAACCCTATGAGGGTCACTATGAGTCGGACTCGACTCGAGGGCACCTAACAATAACAACAACAATCTTTAAAGGGCTGGGATTTAGCTCAGTTGGTAGAGCACTGCTCTGCATTCCCTGAGATCTCGAGTTTGATTCCCAGCACCTCAAAAATGGGAGAAGGACGTGGCAATCCACTCGCTAGGCAATCCCGAAACAATCAGCCATTGAAAACCCTATGAGGGTTGCTATGAGTTAGACATGACTCGATGGCACCTAACAACAATCTCTAGTTAAGCCTGCAGCCGTACCACCGTGGTGTCCGATCCCATCAGATCTCAGAAGCTAAGCAGGGTCGGGCCTGGTTAGTACTTGGATGGGAGACCACCTGGGAACCCCAGGTGCTGTAGGCTTGGGAGAAGGACCCTGGCAACCCACTCCCAAAAACAATCAGCCATTGAAAACCCTATGAATAGCAGAGAAGCACTGATAATAGTGTTTTGTCTATTGTCTGTAGCGTTGCTATGAGTCGGACACCAACTCGACCGCACCTAACAACGACATCTCTAGTTAAATGTTGGTAAAAAGAAAATGAAGAAATGCAGGAAGGATAACATCATCCAGTACATTTGAATAGTTCCTAACACGATGCCCAGTATTCAATCAAAAATACCCTGGTTGCTTGTGCGGTGGTGGATCCCTGTAATCCAAGCACTCCAGAAGCTAGAGTCAGAGGATTGTGCAGTTTCAGGCCAGCCTGGGCTGCATAGCAAGTTCCAGCCCAGCTTAGGCAACAGAGTGAGACCCTGTCTCAAAACAACAGCAACAAAAATGCACTTGGACAACTAATTAAAATAGAAAATAAAAACAGACAATAGCAATTGATCCTTAGATGACACAAAATTTGCAGTTGTCAGATATAAAATTTAAAATAACCTGATTAATATGGTCCAGAATATCTTAGCCAGGTGAGGTGGTGCACACCTGTAATCCCAGCTGCTTGGGAGGTGGAGGTAGGAGGATCGCAAGTTTGAGACCAGAGGCAGTAACTTAGTGAGACCCTATCTCAAAAAGTGAAAAATGGGCTTGGGGTGGAGCTCAGTGGTCCAGTACTTGCAGAGCATGGAAGCACAAGGCCCTGGGTCCAAACCTCAGTACAGAAAAAAAAAAAAAAAAAAAAAAAAAAAAAAAAAAAAAAAAAAAAAAAAAAAAAAAAAAAAAAAAAAAATATATATATATATATATATATATATATATATATATATATGGGCTCCAGAATATCAAGGGATGATGGATAAAATAGATTAAAATATAGATAATTTTACTGGAGAACTGGAATATATAAAAAATAACTGAGTTGAAATCCTAGAAGTGAAAAATAAAATTTTGGAAACAAAGTACTCAATATATAGGTTTAACCCCAATTTACACAAAGCAAAAGAGGAGATTAGTGGATTGAAAAATATGTCAGAAGATGAAACACAAACTAAAAGGGATGGAAAGAAAGAAAATTATAAAGTGGCCTTATAAGACATGGTTTTTAGGCAACCAACATATCTGTAAGTGATAAATTACATCTTAAAGGGGGAGGAGAAAGGATGGGAAGCATAATATTTAAAGAAATAATGTCTGAGAATTTTCCCAAATTGATGAAAGACATTAAGCCATAGATTTTTCTTGAACTTACAAACTCCAAGCAGAACAAATACAAAGAAAGTCATACCTAAATACATCATAGGAAAACTGTTAAAACTAAAGAGAAAGAAAATCTTAAAAGCAGGTAAGCGGGAAAGAGAGGTGGATAATTTTTAAAGAATAGCAATGAGACTGAGAGATGATCCTTCAATATAAAGTATGGAAGTCAGGAAAAATGAAAGAAAATCTTTAAAGTGTTGAGAGGGATTAACAGCCAACCAAGAAATCTCTATGTAGTTAAATTATACTTCAGAAGTAAAGGTAAAGATCTTTGTATACACATAAATACCTGGGAGAATTTAATGCCACCAGATATACACCAAAAGAAATACCAAAAGAGTTCTCCAGGTGAAAGAAATGATCCCTCGCTGAACTTCAATAACACAAGGTATAAAGGATGAAGAATTAGTAGATATAAGGTTAAACTGAATGAATTTGGTCTGTTAAACAGTGAAAATATCTTGTGGAGATTAAAATATATGATTTACACAGAACTAAAGTACATGATATTGATGACAAAAATAGGTGCGAGAGGAAAAAGATCTACATTATTTCTCAAGAATAAGCATAAAATGAAAGCATTTTCAGTCATAAAAGACCTATGAAAGTTTAGTGTTAATAACCTCATGGTAAAAAAAACTAAAAGATATTCTTTTGGTAAAATGAAAATGAGCCCATTAAGAACTAGTGGAAGTAAATAATATTGGTAAAAGTTTTTGTCACTCTAAACAAGAATGGACTATTGAAAAAAAGGAAGGATGTACATTAAAAATTTCTAATAAAAAAAAGGAAGGAAAGAAGGCAAGAAGGAAGAAAGGAATGAATGAAGAGGGTGAGGAAAGGAAAGGAAGAGAAGAGAAAAGAAGAGAAAAAGGAGAGAGGGGAGAGGGAGGAAGAGATAGAGATAGCAAGGAAGCAAGAGAGTAACAATAATAATAAATCACTGCTATAGTTTGGATATTAAATGTCTCCCAAAGGCAACATTTAAATGTCAAAGGTTTGTTCCCAGAGTGGTGCTGTGGAACCTTTAAGAGGTGGAGTCTCCCGGAAGGGCTTTGGCTCATTGGCGATGTGCCTTGAAATGGATTGTGAGAAGGTAGCCTTTTCCCCTTTCTCTCTTTTGTTTCTCAGCCAGGTGAGTGGCTTTGCTCCCCCACACATACCTGCCATGATGTGCTGCCTCACCACAGGCCCCAGAGTAACAGGGATAACAATCCATGGAGTGAAATCTCTAAAGCTATGAGCCCAGACAACCTATTCTCTTGGTAAGTAGACTATCACAGATATTTATTGTAGTAATGGGAAGCTGACTAATACAATCACTAATTTAAGAAGAGTTAAAAGAAAAGTAAAGTCAACATGAAAATGTTGCTGTTGTTAGCTGCCCTCAAGTAGGGTCCGACTCATAGTGACCCTCATAGGGTTTTCAATGGCTGATTATTTCTGGATTGTTTTGGGGAGTGGATTACCACATCCTTCTCCTATTTTTGTTGTGATGGGGATTTAACCTGGGTCCTCAGGAAGTATGGAGCAGTACTCTACCAACAGAGCTAAACTCCAGCCCATGTGAAAATGAGAACAGGTGACTCAAAGTTAATGTATCTGAAGTTTAATTTTTTCCTAATTTTTTGGTATTTTTATTATTTTCTGCTCTTGTATATGCATTATCTTTGTGATCATCATAAGCTATAAATGGGCTTTTATTTTCATTTTGTTGATAAAATTCTACTTATGGCTAAGTACAACTGTAATTCCAGCACTAAAGATGTTGAGGCAAGAAGATCAGGAGTTCAAGGCCACCCAGGGCTATAAGAGACCTTGTCACAAAAAAATAAAATAAAATAATAAAAATAATTCTACTTATGTGGAATGATTAATCATAAGGTTTGTGCATGAAATTTTCTATAGATACATGATTAAATAATAAAATTTAGTTCCAAAAAATTAATAAACTTGTCCAGATTGTTGTTGTTGTTGTCATTGGGTGCCACTGAGTTGAGTCCAACTCATAGCAACCCTATGTACAGCAGAACAAAACACTTCCCAACACTGCCATGCCCCAGCACTGCAAAAATGGGAGAAGGATCTGGCAGCCCCCACCTGAAACAACCAGCCATTGAAAACCCTACGAACAGTAAAGAAGCACTGAATAGTACCAGGCATGGCACAGGGTGAGGGAGTGTTTTGTCCTGTTGTACATAGGGTCACTATGAGTCAGATATGACTCGGTGGTACCTAACAGCAACAATAACAAAATTAAGGTCCAAAACAATTAACAAACTTGTCCAGATTGCTGGAGTTGGCTAAAGGAGAATTCAGGCACCCTCCTTTTCAGTTTCATAGTGGATCAGCAAAAATATATAACTTATATTTACATTTAACACCAAAATCTTACTCATAATACAGATTATGGAACTGGATATGAACTATTTTTAAGCAGGTTTTTTTCTCCCCCAAATGACTTAACTGTTAAGAAAACCTACACATATAACAGTTAGTGGTGTAATCATTTAGATTTTCTCCACAGTCTGTGAAATCAGCTAGCAATGTAACCTAAAAAGGCCACTACTTCTCTATACAGTATTACTTTTGTGTGGTGGTGGGGGGGGGGTACTGAGGGGCTGAACCCAGAGCCTCACATATATTTTGCAAGTGGTCTCCCACTGAGCTGCACACACAGACTCTTTTTTATTTATTTATTTATTTTTTTGATCTTCAAATAAGATCATGTTAAGTTACACAGGCTTCCTTTGGCCTCAAATTTGCAATCCTTGTGCCTCTGCCTCCTGAGGTGCTGGAATTACAATAGTACACATGGTATTATTTTTAAGAAATCCACAAAACTATTGGAAAAATCTCCTATCCCTAAACTTGGACATAATATTCATATCAAGCAGTACAGAAAAGGGCAATTCCACGTAAGGGAATATGGACCATAATCTCAAAAAAGTAAATATGCATTATGCTCTGAAGGTTGTTGTCTCTTATAACTTCCCTTGGTATCATATTTTTCATGTATTTATGCATATTTTTTGATTAATCATACTAACATATTTTGGATGTGTTGTCAAGAGAGACCAAACCCTGGAGAAAGACATCATGTTTGGGAGAGTGGCCAGTCAATGAAAAAAAGGAAGACTCTCAACTAGATGGATTGACACGGTGGCTGCAACAATGAGCTTAAACATGAAAAAGATTGTGTGCATGGTACAGTGTTCAAGAGTGTTTCATTCTATTGTACATAGAGTTGCTATGAGTTGGACCCAACTCAACAGCACCTAACAATAAGAACATACCTGGGCAGTCACACAAAATAGAAAGCAGATTAAAACAGTTCTCAGTTTCAATACTTAGCAGATTTCGACATCCAAAGTTACAGATGAATATATGCTAAAGTTCTGAAATGTTGGGGCTTACCATCATGTAAGATGAACTCTATTCATTGAATCAACAAATACTAGCCATTTCTAAGGGGCCTTGCTATTTTAGGGACTAGGAATCCAGCCAGACAAGACCATTACACTTGAAGAGCTTACATTCTACCAATGCTGACATCTTTTTGTTTGTTTGTTTTAATGTATGAGGTCCCACAGACTGTGCTGCTGTTGGGATTCCCAGTGGGAATTCCCAAACATGGCCAGTCCCAGGAGCTCATCTAGCCCACCGGGAGGATGGGACAAGATAGCAACTGGTCACCTTTGCCATACATCGGGTATCTCGCTCTTCTCCCCTCCCATTGAGTGGGCAAAGATGGCACCCAAGGTATGGTAGCATCTAAAGCCCCCCTGGTGCCCGATTGGTCATTTCTGATCCAACGCTGTTCCCCTGATTGGCTGGCTATCAGGCCATATAAACTCCAGAGCTCAGAGTTCAGCAGTCATTCTGAACACCATCCAAGAGAAGCTCACTGGGTCCTTCAGTTTCCTTAAGGGTCCAAGGCCCATTTACTCGCTGCATAACCTAGCCTTCAGCATTCCTGCAACCTGCCTTCATCATCCTTCAACCCGTCTGCCACCTCTATCAGACCTGACCTCTACAACCCCAGAAATCCTACACAGACCGACAGCTTCACAGGGCAAGACTCCAAGGGGCAAGCCTCTAAAAGTCAAGTGCAGGGCCCCCAAAGTGGTGAAGCCTGCAAGCTGGAAGAGCAATGACACCCGGGAGTCTTGCCATTGCTCAGCGGCAGAGATAGCAACTGAGCCTTCCCTTCTCCAACTCCCCTTTCCCTCTCCCTAATCCTCCATTCCTTTCTGTCCTTCCTGAATAAACCCCTATCCTTTTATCCTGTGTGTGATGCTCTGTCCTCTGGCCACAACCTCGCTACTGGGTGCAGTGTTGGGGGAACCCACCTCTTGCTTCCACCCAGAATGCAGAGAGAGAGAAAAACCCTGGAGAACCCGACATGTTGCATGCTGGGGTTGAACTGTACAAAACAATGACAGAGGAGTTGGCAGTAGGGGTTCTATTTTAGATGAAGTAACAAGAGAGCCCTTCAGAGAAAGTGCTTTGGGATGCTGGAGAACAGAAAAGGTCTGGAACATGGTGGCTGAACAGGAGGGTGGTACAAGCTGAGGCTGTAGAGTCAGGTAGGAGCCAGTTTGTACGCCTCATTCAGACATTTACGTGGCTTCCTCCCCCTTGGTCTTTCTCCGTTTGCTAGATTTCTGCGTATTTCATCCAATTGACAATCTCTGCCCTTCCCCAAAAGATATTGTAGAAACATAACCAATAGTTCTAATATTCTCAACTGCTTACCTCAAAAGCTAATCATGCATTCCTCATGGTGCTCAAAATGTCCACATAAGAATATCTCTCTGAGCCAGGCCGGGTGGTGCACGCCTGTCATCCCAGCAGCTCAGGAGGCAGAGACAGGAGGATCGCAAGTTCGAACCAGAGGCAGTCTGCGTAACTTAGCGAAACCCTGTCTCAAAAAGTAAAAAACTGGGCCGAGGGTGCAGTTCAGTGGTCCAGCACTTGCAGAGCATGCAAGCGCGAGACCCTGGGTTCAACCTCCAGTACCACAAAAATAAATAAATAAACAAATAAATCTCTCCACAGATACAGGATAATTGGCAAAAGAGTCCCCCAAAATGTTAGATGACCCCCAACTTGGGTTTGGGGGTGAAATGTGAATTTCTTTTCTTTGTAAAGAAAAATTCAGTATTCGATACAAAAGTATAATCAATTTCTGGGTACAAACTTGCCATCTCTTTGATGCCCCTATTGTCAACCACAGAAATATATTAAAACCTGGAAGCAGCCAGCTAAGCCTTAGAATTCTGGAAGAATGCTTTCAAAGGTTGGTTCACTCTTCTAATAACAACATCCTCACGCAGCTCTCTGAGTACAAAATGTTAATGTGAAAAACTCACCAAAAGGGTTTTTATCAAACATCAGGGGCTTGTTAAGGTTTTTTTCCCCTAAATCTTAGAAGGCAGCACATTAAAATGTATAAAAATAGACAACAGACAAAGCTTTGTTCTTGAACAAATCCCTGGATACCTGCAGATTTGACACTTAAAATTACCTTCTGTTCAAGGTTGGGAAGACTCTTCTTCCTGTTTCAGTCATTCTGTATCAGCTTCTAACCAAAGCACCTGGAAATAATAGGAAGAGAAATGCAAACTGAGAAAGGAGGAATGCTTGGTATTTTGGAAGGAATTTCTCCTCTCGGGATGCTAAATTTCATTTTTCTTCCACAAAATACTGTTTCAACACATGATATCAAGGCCTCATAAATGCTTAATATTGAATAAGAAAGTTACTTGCCAAAATTTTTGGAGGAACCATTAGAAAATCCTCTTCTGACCTCACATGATATGCATTATTTTATATCCCCAACATGTCTCAACACTTTCAATTAGAATTAATCATGGAACAGGATTTATAGGAATGAGATAGACTTCAGGGGTGTTTAGAGAAATGTGAAATGTGACCTAATGTCTTTGTTGTCATGTCATAACAAGAAAATGTTGTCAATAATTAGTCTGGTGGTTTGTAATAGTCCCTTGGGCTGGGGTTTAGCTCAGTTGGTAAAGCACTGCACTGCACACTCTGAGGACCCAGGCTTGATCCCCAGCACCAAAAAAAAAAAAAAATGGGAAAAGGACGTGGCAATCCACTCCCAAGGCAAACCTGAAACAATGCACCATTCAAAACCCTATGAGGGTTGCTATGAGTCAGACATGACTCCCTGGCACCTAACTACAAGAGGTAGCATCTTACATTGTTTTTAGGTACCATTGAGTCCGGTCTGACTCATAGTGAACAACATATGTACAACAGAATGAAAGACTACTGAGACACTGTGCCATGCCAGGCACTGTGTTAGTGCTTCTCTGCCATTTGTAGGATTTTCAATGGCTGATTGTCTTTTGGAAGTGGGTTGCCAGGTCCTTCTCCCTAACCTGCAGGCAGTTTCCCATCCATAGACTAACCAGGCCCAACACTACTTAGCTTCCAAGATCAGGCAGCATGGAAATGCCAGTGTGGTATGAAGGCAGGCAGCATCTTACATAGAAAGGCTAATTAAGAAATTTTGCAGTAATTAAATATAACCTCTTCAAGTTCTAACTACAGATAAGCTACTTAGAAGTTTGTGGACCGTGGGTTGCTGAGACCTTGTAACAATTTTTGCTGGTGAGAAATAAGGCATTTATTTATATTTGATGTAAATGGAAAAAAATATTGCTTTTCCCAGACTTAAAACTTGTCATTTTTTTTTTCTTTTGGGGGAGGATGGTGAGAACATGTTTCTTGTTGTTAGGTGTCATCGAGTCGGTGTCTGACTCATAGCAACACTATGTAAAATAGGCGAAACACTGTCGTCAGTGCTTCTCTGCTGTTCATAGGGTTTTCGATGGCTGATTGATTTTTGGGAGTGGGTTGCCAGGTCCTTCTTCCAAGCCTACAGCATCTGGTGTTCCCAGGTGGTCTCCCATCCAAGGACCAACCAGGCCCGACCCTGCTTAGCTTCTGAGATCTGACCAGATTGGACACCACAGTGGTATGGCTGCAGGCAGGGAACATGCTAAGTATTCTTTATTATTTAAAATAATTTGGAAGTTAGCCTTTTCAGTACTTTCAAACAAAAGCAAGAAGAGTAGCATGATTGAGCCTAATGTAACAATGAAGGAAAGCAGACAAGCAAAGAATATTCCATATCTTTTAAAGTAGAAATCTCAGGGTTAGCCAGCCCGAGGCAGGCCTGGGAAGTTTGTCCTGGCAAGAATCAGTGTGGGGCTGTATATCTGCCTGCAACCTAATGGGGTTTCAAAAAACAGTATCACGAATCTTTGTGGTTGGAAATAGAAATATATTTAAAATGTTAACAGATTTAAGATTATTCCCTCTGGACAAGAAAAGAATAATTATAGCTCTTAAATGGAAAAGTCTTTTGTGTAGCATTTTATAGTTTATACATTGCTTCCATATACATTACCTCATTTTGATCATGACTAAGCTATTTACCAAACAGGTTATTGTTATTGTTGTTAGGTACCACTGAGTCATTGTTGGAGTCATATCGACCTTATGTACAACAGGCGAAACACTATTGTCGTGCTTCTCTGCTATTCATAGGGTTTTCAATGGCTGACTATTTTTTGGGAATAGGTTGCCAAGTCCTTCTCCCAAACCTACAGCTCCAGGTGTTCCCAAACAGTCTCCCACCCAAGTACTAACCAGCCCCAACCCTCTTTAACTTCTGGGATCTGACAGGATCAGATGCCACAGTTGTACAGCTGCAGGCACCAAACAAGTTTGTTGTTATTGTTGTTAGGTGCTGTTGAGTCGGTATCCAACTCATAGTGACCCTCCTAGGGTTTTCAATGGCTGTTTCAGGATTGCCTTGGGAGTGGATTGCCAGGTCCTTCTCCCCAAACAAGTTTGTTGTTGTTGTTGTTAGGTGCCGTCGAGTCGGTATCCGACTCATAGCGACCCTCTGTACAACAGGGGAAACACTATTGTCAGTGCTTCTCTGCTGTGCATAGGGTTTTCAATGGCAGATTGATTTTTGGGAGGGGGTTGCCAGGTCCTTCTCCCAAGCCTGCAGCACCTGGTGTTCCCAGGCGGTCTCCCAT